>SKCR01045203.1:0-56378 GCA_019454045.1 Zanthoxylum bungeanum | reverse complement strand
GGTGGGCCTTGTGTGATGTGGGCGTGTGGCTTGGATGAATGGCCTTTAGATGGACGCGGGGGTTTTGGGCCGAGCCTAATAGTTAAGACATAGATTAATCGAGCGAACTCGAGGTTAAACAATTGAATTAATTTTGACAAAGTATTTAATTTTGAATTTTCCCTTCCGACGTCCGTTTCCCGTGACTTCCGTAACTTAATGGGTAGTGCCTCCATACGAGGCTCATCACTGGGCTTCATGTAAAAATGCACTGTCTACAACGAGTCTACTGTGGGATCAGCTGAGTCCCATGACATGAGCATGCACAAAACACGTCTCAGCAAGCTTACTTGGAGTATGGTTAGTCTTGTCCACTTCTGTTTTTGATTATTCTTATTATGTTTCTTCTAACATCTCTTCTGGTCCTAGTGGGGGACTGCCTTGGACGTCTTACCCAAGCTCACATGTTTATCCTTCTAGAAGAATGAGTTGCGACTGCTTCTCTTGGGTACCGACCAACGACTTTGGTACCTAGGTGAGTGCGTTATTTAAATTAAAGTTAAGGTTACTTGGTAATAGTATTAATGTAAATAAGATTGAACAAAAATTGTCGAACCGTAAGTATACAGTGTCAAGTTTTAGTAAATGATGAATAAAGAGTGTCAAACCCACATGGATTGAAATCGAATTCACACTAAGTACTGTAATTAATAAACTTTACTTTATTTAGAAATCAATTTAAAATAAAATAAATGAAAATTATAAACTAAAGAAGCGAAAATTAAAAACGTTTTAATTAAGAAAGACTAGGATGAGATAGGTTCTAGAGTATGATTTCACCTAGCTATCCTCTATGTATTTCTTATGCCAATCAACTATTACTCAATTTCTTAGTTTAGAAGCCAATAATCCTAAATTATTCTACTCCTTCTCCCGAGTAAAAATATTATTAGTTACCGATTTTTATTTCCCTATAAAAATAAAGTAATTAACAATTCATTACGCTATATGATTCTTTGTCAACGACTTCAAAAAAATTATAAGCCTTCCAAACTCTATAAAATTCCTAGGTTATATTTTCTAGATCCTATTCAAAATCCACTCTCTCGACTAATAGATTCTAAACATGGAATCTTCTACTTTGTGGCCAGTAAACCAGAGACATTAAACATAAGAAAATATAAATAAACTGAATTAAAACTTCATAATTATTAATTGGCTATCAAACACATAGGTTCAAGCAAATGCTACATCATCCTCTAGAATAAGAAAATTTGTTCATGACTAAATGAAGGAACAATGAAAATAAAGTCAAAAACATATTGAACATCATAAGAGTTTGAAGAAGGAAACTATAAGATAAAATCTGAATCGAATCCCTTTGTCTTCAGACGTCACCACATTCGTCTCATCTTCTTGCTCTTCAATCCCCTCCCTGGATCTCTCTAAATTATGTATTTTGAGCTCTTTTATTGTGTCTAGTTGTCTCATCCTACGGTTTTAGACGCACTATATATATATAAAGAAGTTTGAGGAGTCATTCTACATATAGAAAACAGATTTCCTAATCTAAAAATTGTCCGAGGCTTCATGACGCCAACTTCTCTAGAAATATGGTGCGTTTGTTGATGGTAATGGCGTCGCGACGCCAGCTTTCCTACCAAGATGTGTGGTATTTGCATATTTTGCCTTTCCTGTGTGCTTCATTTTCATCATTAAGCTCCCAAAACACGTATGTTGCCTCAAGATCCATGCTCCAATGCTTCCTATCAATAAAATATAAACAAACTACAAAACGCGTAAAATGGCACGAAAACTAACAAAATAATAAGCTATGAATGTATGAATAAGTGGGTATAAATCACACTAATCAGTTTTTGTCTAATATCTCTTCTAGTTTCTTATATTGATACGGCCTAGTGGGGGACTACCTTAGACGCCTTGCCCGAGTACATACGTTCATCCTTCTAGAAGAATGAGTTTCGCCTGCTTCTCTTGGGTACCGACCAATGACTTTGGTACTTAGGTAAGTGTGTACTCTTT
Organism: Zanthoxylum bungeanum; assembly: GCA_019454045.1. Taxonomy (NCBI): domain Eukaryota; kingdom Viridiplantae; phylum Streptophyta; class Magnoliopsida; order Sapindales; family Rutaceae; genus Zanthoxylum; species Zanthoxylum bungeanum. Next base: position 54,356 of record SKCR01045203.1, on the reverse strand, counting down.
TGGCACCTGGGCCCCCGGGTCCGAAGAGTTCCCATTTCTCCGCCTCACTCTATATCCTTTAGTCTATGGATCAAAGGGGATGGTCTGATGGCGACCTTGAATAGAATCCCCATCAAGTACTTTTAGGCAGAGGGTGACTACCGGCAGTGGGACCATTCTTCCCTCCTTCAGTCCATGCCTCTGTCTGAGCCTCATCGGGCTATTCAAGTATATAATGCTGGTTTCCTTTTTAATTTATTTTCAAGTCTTTTATTTTTCTACTGACATGATTCTTGATGCAGGCTCGTATGAGAGGCTATGAGATTCGTTGCTCGTGCCAACCCTCTGATGCCGAGGAGATGAAGGAAAATGATGCACCTGCAGATCCAACATCATCTTCTTCTAGGCTAGCTTGGGCATGGGCTTTTTTTGCCCAGGAAAACCCATCTCTTGCTTTAGCATCGACTTCCTCTGGCATCACTCCCGATATGGTGGAATTTTGGCCGGACTCGACCTATATAGTCCTTAATGATGCGGGGGTGAATGAGGTCCAATCACTTTCTTTGGATGGGATGAATCCACTGACGGTTGCCTCTGCGGATGCCACACATGTAAGCTCCTCCAAATGCCCGTTCTCATTTTTTGCTAGGTTCTCGATACTAATCAAGCCATGTTGCAGGTTCTTATCAGATTTGCATATCACACAAGGTACTTGTAGATAAGTGTTGGCATGTATGCATGTATGTGTGTATGCATGATTTTCTAACACTTTTACCTCATTTCTGATTAAATCGTCGCGTTGAGGTGCAAGTTAGGGATCAGCAGGATCTCCAGTGTTGGTTCAACTCATTACGTCGACGCTTCACCCATTTACATACCTATACTAGACAATGGGAGGTCCGAACAAAAGGGTTGCATTCCTAAAATAGGTAGATGAGGAGTCCGATGAGGAAGAGGCTGATGAGAAAGGGGTCATCTAATGAGTATAATAGCCTTTTTTTTCTTCTTTCTGTGATATGCAAACTTTTGTATAAGCTTCAATTTTCTAGTTAATAAAAATATTGTTTATTTTCAATTGCTTTTGTATTTAATCTTTATACAAATATTTTTTTACAAGCCTCTTGATGGAACACATTATGTTTTTGCATTAAATATCTGATCGTACTTATTTAAATTTTGCTGGACATATAAAGCAAATCCGACTATGTCTATTTTAAGTCTGATTGGGGTATATCATGAAAATCTGGTCGTATCTCCTTCATATCCGGACGGACATAATGTAGAAATTTGGTATGACATCTTATGAGTTTTTATGGCAGCAGGGTTCCTCCTGAGAGTAGGAATCATATTATCATATGGTGCAAGTCTCAACCTTTCTATATATAGTTATTGCCTCTTTTGTTTCCATCACAAAAGGTATTTATTCCATTCCTTTTCATCTCTGAGGCCTCTTCTCTCCCCATTTTTCTTGCCTTAGCTCGATTGTTCCTTGAAGAATCTCCGGCCACTCAAAAATGTCCAGCCAGACATTGTGTATATCCGTTTGCCTCTTAAAATATTCGGCCACTGCTTAGAATATTTGGCCATTTTCATGGCTCGCACACTTAGAGGAGGCCATAGTTTAGTTACGGTTAACGCCAAAAGATAAACTGTAACTGTATGGTTAACCGTAACTAAACCAAACCATACGATTTGGTTGAGATTAATTGATTTTTTTAATTTAAAAAATTATAAAATAAAATTTGATTCCAAATAAATATTAAAATATTTTATTATAAAGAGCTTACACTTAGTTTTTAGATGTTTAAGCTACTTATGTATCCTCATGGGGTATAGAGAGTAATCAAAGCTCACATAATTCTGATACAATTTTTTTAATTAGTGACCCATTTGTTTTACATGATTAAGATTTAAAAATTTACAAGTTACGTTTTATTCTTCGCCTTCTTTTTCGGGGTAGGCAGGCCTGTTGTCGTTGAGCCTTCAATTCCAGTGTTGGTGTGGTCACACAAATCTTCAAAAGAATCCGGTATGTGCTCTCGTTTTCGTAGTTTGGCTCTTGACTAATCTTCAAGACAAGCTTGGGCGACTAAAGATTAAAGATGCAAAGTAGATCTTCTGGTATCTATGATATTGCCTCATAAGCTGAAGGCTCTCTCCACTGCTACTGTTGACACCAGTGCTGCAGAAAACTCATTGGCTATAACAGAAAGGATTAAAAATCAAATTTTATACCGACGCCACTAGTCGGGGATTAAAAATTGGGAACCTGGAAAACTTTCATATGGAAACTCGAAAGGTGTGGTTAGATATTTAGCAATTTTAAAATGATCGTTGGTGGTAGATTTTGATTTTTTATTTCTTTGTATTAACCATCTACTTCCAGAAGATGAAGACTCATGCCTATGACCAGAAGTGTACCTCCATATTTGTTGTTGGGTTTTGTCGATCTTGTACTGAGTTGGATGATATTTCCTCATGTGGGTTGTCAAGCTTTCGTACCCACCGCTATGTTTATACTGTGTTCCACAATAATTGCAGAATCATTCTCCTCACTAGCATTATTTACTATTATATAAAAATATTTTATGAATATATCATACCTTTGGGTCTTGACATGACGAGCGTGTCTAGTGGCGGTGGAGATGTTGCTTTCTTGAATAGGTTATTGCTTTTCTTCTTCATTCATAAATGGAACATCGATATTTTGTGATGACCTTGACATTTTTTTTTTAAAGAATATAGAGAATTTGAGAGATTGATATTGAAATTGATAATGAGAATTTAGAATTGAGAGATTAATATAAATGAGTGAAATTCAGTGACTTTAGAAATTGGTTTGAGGGGGGTATTTATAAACTATTTTGATAATTTTACCATGCCAAAAATACCCTCAAATTATAGTTGTTAAAAAGGGCAATTTTGTAATTTTTATATCTTTTTATTTAATAAAAAATAAAAAATATTAAAGCAGTCCATTACGGTTCCGGTTTAACGGTTCCTGTTTGAACCAGTTTCGATTTGGAACCATTGGTATCACTGGTTTGGCGGTTCCAAATTTTTTTTAATCGTAACCGAACCAGTCACCACTGGTTTGGTTACGATTTGGCCTAAACCAGTTAAATTGGTTCGGTTAAGGTTTTGACCAGTTCAGTTAATGTTTGGTTTTGGTTCTGATCCATAACTGTGGCCGGGTCTACGCACTCTGGAAGATCCAGTCGTCTCCCTCATCTGTGGGTACCACCGAGTAGGCGATTCCAAAATTTCTTTAACTGTAAGCTAATCGGTCAAATCAGTTCGGTTAAGTTTTTGACAAGTTTGGTTTCGGTTTCGAACCATAACCATGGCCAGGTCTACGCACTCTGTAAGATCCACTCGTGTCCCTCATCCGTGGGGCGTCTGACTGGTCGTCCCTAGACTTGCTTAACTTTCTGCCATTTGTTACCACCATCGTGTCAATGTGGACTATGTTTTTCTGAAAGCATATTTGACATTCTGGCATGCTAAAAATCATGTCGTCCACTTTCACGATCATGAGTTATGCCCCTTGTACTCTTATAGCGATGCTATTCTTCAAGAGCCAGTACCCTCAGGACGCTTCTGAGGCTTTCCTTTTCAGCCCTGAAGAGATGGAGAAAGTAATACCATGCCCCATATCTATTGAGTTGAAGGCATTGCTAAATGCTTCTTCTAGCATGGAGGTTGGATCCCACCATTGGAGGAATGTATGCATATTCTACATTCTGGCTCAATACCTTTTGGAGGGCCATGATAATGGGAGAGGTGATTAATGGTTGCTCCATATTATTCGAGGTATCGGATGTGGCTATGACCCATCTTGTATTATCTTGGCTGAGATGTTGTATGGTTTGGACAAGATCAAACAGAATCCTACCAGCTAATTCTTGGGGAGCCTCTTACTCTTGTAGGTACGCCCTAGATTTTGCCTAGATTTTTTGCATGGCCTACCTTTTAAGGTTTTCAACCCATCGAGCTAACACATTTTTTTAAATGGGTGTGGCTGCAAGAGAAGTTGAAGCGCTTTGCTCCTCCGCTGGTCTCTTTCTTTACCTCTTATGGTCCTCAAAATCATCTAGAATGTGTCATGACGAAGAAGAACCTTTCTTATGATGTACGGAAGGAATGGCCGCAGCAAGTATCTGACACAAAAATTTCATGATGTGCTCTTGATGGCTTCTCTGCCATGTCACCCTGGACTTATTCGGTCACTACGTCCCTCTCTCGGGTCTCCATACCAGCTTATTCTACCTTCTAGCTAGGCCTTATTAACGGTGTAAGTACCCCACACACCTTGTTTCAGATAGGCGTACCTCCCAAGGTGGCCTTGTATATCATCGCTTTCTGGATCATTTTATGCAAACTAGGCTCAATGGTGTATTTGGACTGTTATCGTCCCAGAGTCTTCTAGTGCACCAATAAACATGAGTCCCTGGCTAGTCTCTTTGATTAAGGCTCTGAAATAAATATGCCAAGAAGATGATTTATGTATATGTAGCCTAAATTTTCTCTTTTAGCCAGAATATTGCATTTCATGAACATTTTGAGCTTTTATTTCAATAAAACATCAATATTCTTTCTTAGTATATGTGTGAATAAATTAATTATTTTATTATAAGGGTAACTATGTCGTTAACTAGCACTTTAGGGTTTTCCAATTAACTATTTTACTTGCTCATTTATCCCTAACTTTTGCCTAAACTGTTTCCAATTTAGCAGGATGTGCTCTAACTTTTTCTTAAGCTGTCATTTGCTGAATTTCGACCTAACAAGCCTTCTATATTTTTTTATGGAAAATATTTCTTCAATCTATCTATGTTGATGGGTTCTTTGAACTTGTTCCTCTCCAGGTCAAATAATTGAACTGTTTTATTTTTCAAGATCTTTAACCAAATATAGCTCTTCCCAATTAGGCCTAAATTTTCCCATCGGGTCCATTTTTAGTGGTCTCGACAGTTTTAGCACCAGGTCCCCTTCTTTAATCTTGCTGGTTCAAACCATTTTATTGAAAGCCCTAGTGTAGGCATTGCATTTTTTTGCATGTGAAACCCGATGATGAGTCTCAGTTGGAGGCACTACCTTTTTAGTTAAGGATATTGCGGGAAACGGTCGTCGGAAGGGAATCGATATTTCGTTAGATCCTTATTCACTTGTTTAGCGTCAAGCTCACTTGTCGGACCTCCGTTTAGAGCACCTTTGGCCCAAAAAACCCGCAAACCTTTTAACCTTGGCCCAAAACCCTTGCCACCCACCTAAGCCCACTCACCAAACCAACACAACACCTAGCCCACCAAGAGAGGCCCACACGCCCATAGCCCCTAAAATACACACAATTAAATCAAATATTAATTAAATTAAATATTAACTAAATAAAATATTAATTAATTGATATACCAAATTAAATAAGACATAAAATATAGTCATACCTAATTAAGATAAATCACATATTGTAACTTCCAAATCCAAAATATTATATACTAAATTAAAGAAATATTATGCCTAATTAAAATCAATCATAACCAATCAAATATTCAACTTCCTAATTCACCAAAATTTGTCCCCCCAATCAATCAAATCCTTTCTTTATCCAACACCAAATCAAATCCTCTCTTTAATGCCAAAATCCATTCCTTGTGAGACAAGGAGAAGCTCTAGCCCTTCTCTATATAAACAACCCCTAACCAAGACATGCAGCCCCTGGACAATAGAGAACTCACACGTAAATCACAGCAAGAAATCCTTGACATTACACGCAAATCATAAGAAAAATAGCAAACAATTCTCTTCATCCCCACCCTCACATTACCGAAAACAACAAGCCTTCAAACACTCCCTCACATTACCGAAAGACACATCCTGATACAACCCATATATTACCGAAATTTACATCAAAAACAGCAGCTACATCACCAAAATTTAGCCCTCCAAACAGCCCCTAAAACACCCCAAACCAGTAGTAAAAACCGCACTACAGTGAACACAAAAAAACTGCACTCTGAGCCTCCTTAAACAACCGAAAAACAGCAGTCCTTGGACCTCTAAAAAATGCAAAAACAGTAGCTTTGAAGACCTGAAACAGTAAGCAGAAAATACATAGAGAATAGCAGCAAAACGGAGGTCAAGCAGCAAGCAAAACAGCAAAACAGTGAGCTAAGACGCTAAACCAGTGAACCGGAGAAGTTGAGGAGCTTTAACCCTTCTGATCTCCGTGAAACGTAAGTCCGAAATTCGGCAAAAAAAAGGTTAGACCTGAGGGTATTTTTCACACTTGTTTTCAGTTTTATCTTTATTATTTTCTGAGTTTTGTTCGCATGATTACTATATAAAAATATATGTTGTGGTCCTTGAATAAAATTAAAAATGTGTCGCCTCTCGTGGTATATAGGATGGAAACCCGGACATAAATTTCATAGCCGATTCCGAATGGACGGTAGTATGATCTGTACTCGGGATACAACTCCACGTACCACTTGAGTAAATGGCGCATATTTTGTTTTATGTTGTTTTGAATTGTTTGTCATTTGTTACTTGATTTCCGCATGTTATTTGTTTATGTAATGATGTGATCGAGCGCATGGGCTTAGTAAGTTGGATTAAAGGTCCCCTATTTTTAAGGGGTTAAAACCTTTACCACGATGCTTTGCCGCGCCGATTGATGTATATTCGGTTGAATGTAAGATGTGTTCAATCGGTATATGAAGCCGATATTTTGTCTTTATTTTTTATATGCATGACGTGATTGAGCGCATGGGCTTAGTAAGTTGGATTAAAGGTCCCCTATTTTGAGGGGTTAAAACCCTTCACCACGATGCTTTTCCGCGCCGATTGATGTATATTCGGTTGAATGTAAGATGTGTTCAATCGGATATACGAAGTCCGATATCATTGTCTTTAATTTTTTTATATGTATTGTGTTGATTGCGCATGGGCTTAGTAAGTGCGATTAAAGGTCCTCTATTGTGAGAGGATAAAATCTTTTACCATGATGTTTTGCCACGCTTTCAGCCCGTTATTATTTATTAGATGTCATCTATTCACCCGTTCATGTATGTGTCATGTTGTTTACTGCATTTTATAGGTCGTTGCTGTAACCCCGTTCGAACGCCGCATGAACGCCCACTGTAACAGGTCCTCCTGCATTACATCACGACATGTCTATCTTAGCATATAGTTATCTCTTTTTACCTTATGCATTTGAATTACCTCTTTAGTTATCTATTTCTATTATGCGCTTAAGTGTCTCTCCCTAATATGCATTGCTTGTATGAATGCTATGTGTTTGCGCTTCTGTGCCTACCAATGTGAGATTGTATGTCTTCTGTATGTCAATATATCTTTATGCATGAATCAGACATAGATTATATACAAATAGGTTGTATGCAAACATGAAAAATGTGTTATATGTAAACTTAGATATGAGCTTTGTACCTATGCATGCAAACTTATGAGTAAATTATCCTTGGAAATATGTTGCTTAGGCTTGGTAAGATTATTGCACAAATCATTTTATTACAAGTGGCATAAGTAAGGGACCATTCCAAACCCAACGGTTTGAGGTCTTCCCTTGCGAGGGGTGAGTGCAGCCTTAAATCTTTGTCCCGGTTCACACCGGGTGGTGACTCCATTATTCTCCGGTTTAGTCCCCAGTGGGCTACTCCGTACTCCCAACCGGGCCGCGAGCCCGAAACAACATGCGTCGCCCAGTTTCTGTGTTCCCACACCTAGCTATTTTTTTCCGATACAACTAAGTGTGGTACAAAACTTTTATTCTTTTCTCATCCAGCAGAGCAAGTTGTTCAAATCTTTTTACAACCCACTCTTGCTCAGTAAGCCTGCTTCCATCATAACCCTATTTGATTATACCTTGATTTCTATAAACCATAGGATAAGACGTAGCTTCTGCTGTAGTCCTGATTGAAAAACTATACTCCCACAGGGCAAATGGCAACTTATCTCCCCAATCTTTATAGGTCTCTGTCATTTAAGCCAAAGTCTTCTTCAGAGTCTTGTTGGTAGCCTCTAATGCCCCGTTGGCTTGTGGTCTGTATGGTGAAGATTTATTGTGCCTGATCTCATACTTTTGCAACATGGCTTTGGTCTCCCCTTGAAACTGTACCATATTGTCTGTTACTATGTGGTGTGGAGTTCTATTCCGATAGATGATATTATAAGCTATGAATTTAGCCATCCACTTAGCTATGAAACTGGTTAAAAAGGAAGGTTATGTGTTTATGGAAACCAGTTAAAAGGGAAACTAGTTAGAGAATAAAGTCTTTCTGTTATTCTGGAAACCCGATACATATATGGTCAAACTTTAAGAAGATCCGACTGAATATTATGGTATGCATATGGTCAGACATTGTTGATGTCTGACTATAAATCTGGCTTTTGGGTTTTTTGACTTCTTTCTTTTCCAGTATTAAACCTTACAACTTCTTTAAACTCTTCAAGTGTGTCTTCATAAAAGACTCATCATCGGACTTTGTAAAAATAGAGTGTCTATAGTCGCCCCTATTTTGGTAGGCTTGTATAGTATGTGACAGTGACAAGTCTATCAAAGTCATGCATGTATTTTTACCTACCTAGATTGTCTAGCGTTGATGGACTTACCTTGATTTTTACTAGTGCTTGTTGATAAATATTGGTTGATGGATATTGGTTGATGAAGATAGGCTTTCAGGCCTCCAATGCTTCGATCGGTTAAGGTACTTCGACATTTACTGAGATGAAAATAGGCGCTCAATTTGAGGTGCTTTGACCTCTGCTAAAAATGAGAATAGGCGATCAGGACTTTGATGCTTCGATTAGTTCAAGATACTTCGAACTTTGTTGTGATTGTGATCAAGCCTATGATTCTTCAATCGGTTTTGTGGTGCTTCAACCCCTACTGAGATGAGAATAGGCACTCGAGCCCCCGATGCTTCGATTGATTTGAGGTGTTTCGATATTTTCCGAGATGAAAATAGGAGCTCAAGCCTCTGATGTTTTGATCGGTTCAAGGTGCTTTGACCTTTGCTGCGATAAAAATAGCCACTCGGGCCTCCAATGCCTTGATCGATTTGAGGTGCTTCGACATATGCTGAGATGAAAATAGGCACTCGGGCCTCCAATGTTTCGATCGATTTTAGGTGCTCTAACCTCTGCTGAGATGAGAATGGGCACTTGGACCTCTGATGCTTTGATTGGTTCGAGGTGTTTCAACCTCTATTGAGGTGAGAATGGGCATTCGAGCCCCCAATGCTTCGATCTCTTGAGGTACTTCGACATCTACTGAATCAACAGATACATCAGACATGTTCTTGCAAAGCTTATTTCTCGTTCTTGTATGGATGGATATCAGTATATGTATGGTCGGATGTCCTTACTTTATATCTGCTTGGAAATCAATCGAGTATATAAAAATCAAGTTCTTCTCCTCGTCATTCACCGTGTTTAGAAAATCTTCCATGAGAGCTCCAAAAATCCTTTCTTTAGAAAACCACCTCAAGTGATTTCCCTCATATTCTTCAATAATGACATTCCTCAGACTTATATCTCCCAACTGCGTACCAAAAAATAGCCTATGCCTTTCATTACGACCTTGGAACACGCCTTGGTTCACTAAAAATCATTCAGTCTTGAATATGAGGACTGTAAGTGTCTTAGACATGCCAAGGATCTCTAAGACATTGATTCGTGTGTGAATCTATCAATAAAGTTTGCGGAAAAAACTTACATTGATCGGTTGAAGTTCAAAACTTTTTCCTTGGAGTAGAAGCTCTAAGCCCTTGAAATGAATTCCAAACTCAATGGTGAGTTTCCCTATCACCTTTCTTTGACTCCTTTAAGTGCTAGCCTGAACAAAATTGAAGCAAAAAATTCTCCTCCAATAAGAACTAGTTTCGGCCAAAAGAGAAGATAGGAATATAGTGAATAGTTTATTTTTGTTTTCCAAAAACTAATAATAAAGTTGACTTCAAAAGTTTACTTAAGTGTTAAGTTGTGTTGTGTAATTGAGTTGACATAAAAAAGATGCATTTTAAATGCTTGCCAACCACTTCCATCACATGTCAAACATTTGATGTAAGTTGTGGGTCCCACCACTTTGAATTCAAAATTCAAGTTGGCTTACACAACACACTTTGGGCCCGGTTCGTTTAATCCGACTAAACGAATTTTCCATCACGACGTAATTAAATCCAATTTAATTAAATAATAATGCCTAGCAAAATTATTATGAAAGTCGCTTGCGAATTAATTCCAAATTAATTCGTTCGCTTGAATTAAAATCTAATTTTAATTCCGTATTGAAATCCTATTTTAATTAATATATCCGATATATTATTTTAGGCCAATTAAATAAATTAAATAGTAAAATATAATTTAACTATTAAATTTACTTTGCCGATTAATTCCAAATTAATTGCGTTCTCTCTTCTAGTCGAATTAATCCCATATTAATTCTTGCCGCAATTAATCCCGGATTAATTTTCTCTCTCATATTTAATCCTACATTAATTCTGTTCGAGTCAAATGTCATCAGTGAATCTTTGGGAAGCGACCCAAGAGATCCCTGGATATGTTGGCAGTAAATACGGTCATCGGACTATCCGAACATGTGCGTACCCGGTACCACGTTCTTACCGATTTACAAGACATGGTTGGCTTCTAGCAAAGCACTGTGCCTACCCAATTCTCCAGAAATATTCAACGAGGAATATATAATCTTTATCAAGCATAGTATACTATGTATTGCGTAATATGATCCAGTATCGGATGTCACATGCTAGGCCTGGGTTGGAATTGTGTCTGTCCCGTATGAAGCATATATCGAATCATTAGCAACTAGTCTCTGTAATTGGATAATCATGACCTAGTCATACTATCGCGATAGCTGCAGCATTTAAGAGTACTAGTTGACATCACACCCAATGACTGAAGTGATACTTCCATCTTGACATCACACCCAATACACTATGATTCTCAGTAAACCCAGAAGAGGCGTACACAAAACCTGTTAAAGCTCCGGACGACCAAAACCAAAGCATACTGATTGTCGCAAGTATTAGCGATGCAAGTCTCAAGTTAAGACCACATACACCTACCCTGATTCGGATTCCCATAGTCACATAGCCATACTACCAATGGGATTCCGAGGGGTCTATCCAGAGCGAAGCTGTTCCCGGTCCAACGGCTAACAGAACCTCCTATCACACTTGCATAAGTATTCAATACTTAAATATATGAGACCTATGTTGTTAAGCTTCTATAACGCGCACAAGTGTAATACTAGTCTATTCCTCACTATCGATGTCAAGTCTCGATAATACTACGACTAGGGATGTTTAATGATTAAACCGTTCGTGGATTAATATTGTCTCATATCTTATTAATCCGGAACTAATCATAAGGACTTTTATCATTTATATATCTAAGTAATCTAATTACAAAATGATAAAAGAGTAATTTCCTTTGTCACATAGTTAATTTGTACAAAAACACCATGTCTTTTACAAATAGTGATGCTATGGGTCATAATTTTCCAACAAGGACCTCATCCCCACACTCCTTGCTTTGGGCAACCACACATGCTATTTCGCGGACCCGATAAGTTCTATTTCCCTTCACTTTAACTTGCGCATATGTGGGTTTATTTTCGTGATATAGGTCTGGTCGGATATTCTATGAAGTCTGTCCCTAATATAGCATGTCCGGTGATGATCACTAAAAAAATACACATTTATTAAAAGAAAAATTAATCATTTTACACTTGTAGTTTCATTAATACCTTTAATTTAGCATATTAATTAAAATTATATTTTATATTTTTTTTTTGTGATTTTTATTTCTTATGTAGGTAAAATAATACTTTGGATGCAACACTAGAAAAATGGACATGACATTTGGATTTTGGAGGCCAAAAACTTGAAATGGCTTTCTAATAGTGTACAAATTCGGAAATTCCAACCCTGTGTAATTTTCGAATTTTTTCCATAACATTTTACTCTGATATGGGATTGAAGTGATTCTAGTTCCAGATGAAAGAAGACTCAAAGATCTAAAACTTTGATGTTGACAAGATTTTCTAGTTCTGAAGTTTTCAAGACAGAAATTTATAGAGGTGCTTGCAAGCGAAGAAAGTGCAAGCACCTCTATAAATAGAGGTGCTCTGCACCTAATTTTCTTCAGTCTGATTCCACAATTCTCTCTGAAATTTGTGGAGTTTCAGCTCTTGTGTGTTTAATTTTTTTAAAGCTTCTTGTAATTTCTTTTTCTTTTAGTAATAAAATTATATTTTTTTATTCAAATTATGAGTAGCGAATTTCGTCCTGCTGGGGTATGGGTGAAACTTTTAAATATGAACAATTTAGATTAATCTTATTTATATTATAATATATAAATTGTAATCTAATAATTAATATTTAATTTAAATCTAGATTAATTATTGACAAATTTTGTTACCGCCTATATGACTGGTTTTATTTATTTGGCATAATTGAGTACCTAACGGACTTGTTTTAGGCAAAAGCTATCACTACCCTTTATGGCTGGTTTTAATGTTAATCATAATTAATTCCTGAAATAATTATTAGGTAATAATGATAATTATATATTATAAAAAAAATAAGATTTCTAAATTTAAAATATTAAAAGTGGATCCCATACCTCATCATTTTATTTTATTATTGCAGTTTAATTTAAAATTTTCAATCACTTCAAAACAATCAAACCTTTTATTTTACTCAAATTGTTATTTTATTTTACTAAATTTATTCCAGTGGAATCGAACTCGGACTTATCGGGTTATTTTATTACTTTCGACACTCTTATACTTAGGAGTAAAGAACCAATTTGAGCGTGTCAAGTTTTTGCCAAGTTTTTAATTTTACGCATCTTATTTTTTTCTTTGTATTTGTACAGATCCAAGATGTCCTGATTTATCCTAAATGAATCCTAACCCAGACATCCCCGTATAGACAACCATGTACTTATTAATTCAAGGTTATAGAGACACCAAATCTTAATTAAAATGAAGCTTGTATTTTGCCAAATAATTTCTTGAACCATCTCCATCTAGAGATTCTTCCATATTTTTTTTTGATAACCTAATTCGAGAAATTGAGACAGTTGAACGAGAATCTCAATGAGATCTGAATTGACAAGAATCAGGGACATTTTTTAGATCTAATCATTTCATTTTTTTCTCTTTGTCATTATTTTTATTTTAGTTTTATTTATTTATTTAATTAATTTTCTGCTTGCACTAGTTTATTATTTTTTTCTTGGTATTGCATTTGCATATTTAAATTTCGCATATAGTCAGCATTTAGGTTACATGAGAATTGATCTCGATCATCTAGCGATAGATTATAAATAGAGGTCTTCATCAGCTTCATCGTAGTCAAAATGGCCGAAAACCAAATTGAAAACCCACCTGCTCGCAATGAAAATCACCATTGATCGAAGAAAATGAGGCCTCAGCACTGACGATCTTAATCATCCTAAGACACTCAGACATCATGAATCTTGACTACTAGGATTATGATCCACCATCTTGCACTTCTTTTTCCCCCAGATGCAGCCCGTCTCAATGTAAGCACGGTGTCATCCACTTTTACCCACATCCACGGTCTTAGAATCAGAAAATCCTTATCAGATCACTTAAGGAATTTGAAGTAGGTCTGTACGCTTGTGCACATATACCAAATATTACACGTATGAATATGTCAATTCAACCGCAATGCCTTTTATCCTTTTCTTTAAAAGAATAAAACTAAATTTGTTGGGCAGAACCTTAGGTCAGTGCCAATCAGAACATGAGATGATTTTGAAAGAACAATTTTGTGGAAAAAATTCCCCCTCAAACGATAAACTCTTTAAACTGAGAATCACAACTTTCGCACAACGTCCGACGTAATGTTTTAATAATCTTGGTGTTTGATTTTCATCATTCGTGTCCCCTATTTCGAATTAAAAAGTGATGCAACGTCATTAGTAACATTACCAAGTATCGATAATCCACCGTTCTAAGTTACGATTTATGATAAAGCCTGGCTAGACATGGGCCCACAAACGTCACTATGAACGAGGGCTAACAGTTCAGTGGCGCGTTCACCTTTACCACTAAAAGGTGATTTAGGCATTTTGCCTAATAAACAAGATTCGCAGACGTCATATGAATTTGGATCAAATCCGTCCAAGTACCCACTCTTCGAAAGTGTGGATATGCGAGTCTTGTTGATGTGTCCCAGACGACAATGCCACAAATAAGTTTCTTCTTTTTGGATTACTCATTTTGAGCCTTTTGTTTGTTATTTTACATTTTGGAGATTCATTTATATTCAAAATATAAAGACCATTATTTGCATCAGCACTGCAAATTTCTGCATCATTTTTATATAAATAACACCTGGTGTTTTTAAATACAAAAGTGTACCCATACTGGGTTAACAAAGATACAGAAATAATATTCTTAGTTAAACTAGGAACAAATAACAGTCATTTAGTTTAAGTACATGCCCCGAGGGCAGTTCCAAAACAAAAGTGCCTACGGCCAAAACAGCAACAGAAGTTCCATTTCCAACTCGTAGATCACCTCCCCCAAGCCAGTCTCCTGCTATCATGCAGATCCTGCACATCAGTACAAATATGAGAACCACAGCCAGAATCAAAAATCCAATTTTTATTAAGACTAGAAGTAGTCATATTTATCTCAATAACAAACATACCTGAGGCCGGCCTTGCCCGCCTGTATGTCCTCCTTATGTCCCTTGTTCATGCGGCAGTCACGCTTCCAGTGACCTTTCTTGCCGCATTTCAGGCAAACATCTTGAGACTTGTCCCTTGGCTTCCCAGAAGCCTTTGTTGACTTGGCCTTGCCTTTGTTCTTATGCTTTTTCTTCTTAACACCCCCAGTTGCCTTGAGCCCAGCTTTCGGCGTTTGAGATGTTGTGCAAAGTGCGCCTCGCGCTTGTTGCCTTTCAGAAGTTCTTTCTCTGACTCCTTGAGAATCGACAATAACTCTCCAAGAGTGTCATCCGAATTCATCAGTTTGTAGTTGATGACAATCTGTTTCCAAGTATCGGGTAGTGACTGTAGAAGTACATCTATAGCCAGCTCAGCCTCCAAGACTATACCCATATTAGCCAGTTCATCAATATCGGCTATCATTTGAGTCCCATGGACCTCAACAGAACTACCATCAGTCATACGGGAGCGAAAGATTTTCTTCACCAACTCGTACCTCGCCATCCGCTTATTAGTGCGGTGAAGATCTTGCAATCTTGCCATCATATTATAAGGATCCAAGTCCCTATTTTGGCGACGAAAGTGTTGAGTCATTGAAGCAAGCATGATCGACTGAGCCGTGTCACAATCATCACTGTGAGTTTTCCATAACTCCAGCTCAAGTGGCTCAGTGGGCTTAGGCCCGAGAGGTCTTTGTATCGTATACAGTATCCTCTCCGCCCCAAGGACTATCCTTAGGTTCATTTCCCAATCAGCGAAGTTTTGTCCCCTTAAAGACATTGTCACCCATGATGATGTCTCGGACATTTACCTTGCTTGCCATCTTAACTACGATAGTCCAACTATCTAGTTAACGATAAATGGGTACAGTCAAACTGTTACAAGAAAAATAACATTTTATTAGTCCAACTAATGTTAAAATATTGACGAAATAATTTTGTAAAGCGCGTAAAGCTAAGTATCTGAATGAAATTGCAAACTCAATACTAGCCTCCCACTATTTTCTACAAGTCTCTAACCCTCTGTTGAGTACTCGGGAAATCCAATTTCCTAGTGGGCTAGGATCCCGTTAAATAACACACAACCTTGACTTTGGCCAACAAGTTGTATGATATTTAACTAGGTAGATCTCGAAGATCAATTGGATCCCATCCAATTCCTAGATCCGTGTAGGTAAATATAAGTCCGAAATATATATCTAATACATATGTCAATGTATCCAATACATTTTCCTAACCATTTCCTCTGAATCAACTAAGCCTTGGCTTTGGCACAACAAACCTAATGATTCCAGTTAAGCGGGACCCATTGACAAGGAAAGTTTCGTAATCAATGTCGATGGACAAGAAGTGATCTTGACTTTGGCCAACAAATCACAACTTGGACAGGACACCGATGTGGAACAAAACTCTCATGATTCAAACACATCCTCAATTGACAAAGGTCTTGACTTTGGCCAACAAACCAATGCCAATTTCGGATCTTGAGAAAGAATCATTCAACGGAAGGAAAATCGCTTAATATTGTTTGAGGGATTTTTCGCGTAATTGGCAACCAATTAATTTATCTTTGTTAGGTCTCATCATCATACACCCTTAAGCATGCTTCTAAAACATCATAAAGCGCGTAAAGTAAAGTAATAGTGATATGCGGATGGATATATAAACAACTTGTTCCTAGAACAAATCACTCCCTTTTCCTCTCCCCGCTAGCACTATTCTACTTCTACCCAATTACATAATACAATAAGAGAAACCTCATTTACATTGAGGGGAATTAGGTGAGAAGAGAATACAAAGATAAAGAGATAAGGCTGGACACGCAGGTCCAATTTATAAATTCCAAATTTACAATAATTTCTAAAATTACCCTTCCCTTCTAATATCCATCCGATATACACTATTCATACAACACATCCACATTCATTCATTCAAGGCATGTTATACAACCAATCAAATCCAATTAATTAGTCTTTAATTAGGTGACAATACAATGTTCAAACAATTGTTTGCATTTGCGCGAGTCCAACTCGTTTTGAGAATAAATACTTATAGTATGAATTCACGAATTATATCGAACTACTCGTTAAATCCAATTTAAGTCGTATTCAATACTAATCCTATTATTTAATTCTAAATTAAATATTTACACTTTTATTGTGCTTTTATAACTTAGATTCCAAATCTAGTACTATTGGGTCTCAAAGCCCAACTAACATCTAATGTCCGTTTAATTAAAGTCCGATGGGCTTTCTATTGATTTCATTAGGCTTGGGCCTTGGTCAATGTGGGTCAAACCCAATTTCCAAGCCCAATAAGGAATCACCCTCATTTGCCATAAAATCAATATCAAGCCCATAAGGCCCAATTAAACATAAAAGCCCATTTATTACATTTGGACTTAAATGGTGTGATTTAGGCCCATTTTGGATCCAATCCAAATGGTCCAAATCTACTTGGCCCAACCAAGCCCATTTATGTCCAAATATAATAGTTTTAGGCCCAATTCCATTTAAGCCCAATTAACCAAATTTTAAAATTCCAAATTTTATAACTTAATTAATTAAAGTGTATTTTCATGATTAATCCTTTAAATCAATATTTCCCAAAATATCAAATTAATCCATTAATCATATTTTTATCTTAAATATATGTCCAACATTATTTAATCAAAAAATCAAGTCCCTAATCTCCATCAAGCATTCGGCCAAGGTGATTAATGGTTCCGATTTCGTTTTCAATCCAATCGAGTTACAAATCATCATTCCATATTATTTCAAGTCATCTAATGTCTTAAAATTAAAAATCATCTAGTCCACATGCTTGCATGTATTCGGCCAAGCCTCATTTGGGTTGGAAAAATTAATCCAATTTATTTTCCATGAAATTGATGATGTATAATCTAATAACATACATCTAAGCATATTTAATCAAGCAAACTCATCAAATCATGCTTCAAACAATTTTCCCAAATAACATCCTAATATATTTGCATGCTCTTTAAGCTCAATGATACCATTGTTGGAAAAAATAATCCATGTCCCAAGATCAAAAGCACAAGCAAAATATATAAAAGAATGAACAATATTGAAGTATGGCGGAATCATACTCACAAAATCGGAATGCGGATGCGTGATGAAACAAAACTTTCTCCTTTGTGCAGTGAAGGATTCGGCCAAGCAGAAAAGAGAAGCTCCAAGCAATGTTTGATCCTTCCAAGCTCTAAGATGAGTTTCCCATAACACCTTTGTATGATCCCTTGATGGTGCTAGCCAAAGTTGTGAATTAAAGTTCCAAACTTGACACTTTCTTCAAGTCTTGCCACAAAAAATGAAGAAATGGAGAGCCAAAACTGCTCACTGTTTCGGTAATTTGAGAGGGAGAGAGATATGATTTTTGTTACAAAAATCAATTTATATTTATGCCATAATATTTATTAAATAATAATAACTTATGACACAAACCATGCAAAGGCTTAGAGTGTCAAACACTCAATTTCCATGCAATACCCTTGAGTGCATTGTACACTATCTCCATGCAATGCATCAACAATTAAATAATGCATATAATGACATGTGTCATGTGGGCCCCACACGTTTCCAAATGAAAGTGGGCCCACGTGCACTCACGCGTTCGGGTTCGATATTTCCGAAATACCGAACTTACGTCGCGACGTTAATTAAATCGAATTTAAATAAATAATTGCGCCTAGCGAAATTATTATTTACGTCGCTAACGAATTAATTCTAAATTAACTCGTTTGCCCGAATTAAAATCTAATTTTAATTTCGCGTCGAAATCGAATTTCGATTATTATATCGAATATAATAATTTTACGATTAATTCCAAATTAATCGTTCTCTCTCTTTATATAGTACTTTATCCAAGATAAAGTCTCTCCGTAATTAATCCAAGATTAATCGAGTTTGAATCATACGTCATTGGTGAATCTTCGGGAAGCGACCCAAGAGATCCTCTAGATATGTTGGCAGTAAATCCGGTTGTCGAACTATCCGAACACGTACGTACCAAGTACTACGTTTTTACCGATTTACAAGACAAGGTTAGCCTCTAGCAAAACGCCATGCCTACCCAATTCTCTAGAAATATTCTTATTGGAATATAAGATCTATAACAGGCGTAGTATACCGTAGTATAGTGTATATCGAACCAGTATCGGATGATCACATGTAAGGCCTGGGGCTGGAGATGTGTCTGCCCCGTACGATACACATATCGGACATCAAGCAACCAGTCTCTTTGAATCGGATAATCCTGACCTAGTCATATTATCCCGATGGTTGCAACCATTATAGAGTACTAGTTCTGTATCCCTCGCGATCATCATCTCCATATGTCTGAAGTGATACTTCCATCTTGACATCACACCCAATACACTACGATTCTCGATAAACCCAGAAGAGGTGTACACAGAACCCGTTAAAGCCCTGGACCACCAAAACTAAAGTTTACCGATTGTCGTAAGTACTAGCGATGCAAGTCTCAGGTTAAGATCATATGCACCTACCCTGAAGCGGACTCCCATAGACACGCAGACATACTACCAATGGGACTCCGCGGGGTCTATCCAGAGCGAAGCTGTTTTCCGTACCATCGGTAAAACACAACCTCCTACCGCACTTGCATAAGTATCCTATACTTAAATATATGAGAACTATGCCGTTGTGCCCTCACAACATGCACAGTGCAGTACTAGTCTATTCCGCATTATCGATGTCCAATCTCGATAATACTACGACTAGGGATATTTAATGATTAAACCTTTATGGATTGATACTGTCTCATATCATCACAATCCGGAACTAATCATAGGGACTTTTACCATTTATATATCAAAGTAAATAAATTACAAAACGGTAAAAGGCAATTTCATTACTACATAGTTAATTTTGTACAATAATACAATATCATTTACAAAATAGTGACGCTATGGGTCATTACTGTCTAACAACTTGTTGCATCTAAAAAACCCTAAATTAGTGTATTTGGTCTCTGCGGGGCTCTGAAATTGGGCGCCGCGGCGCCCATCTCACTAGGATTTTGTATGGCCGACGCGTGGCAATTTCCCAGGGATTGTGCTTCCACGTTTCTGCTCTTCTTCCGCTTGCGTCCGATTCGTTCGTATGATCCCAAAATATGTATATATGCCCCAAATTCCAATGTATTAATGCTTCCTACAATTAAACATAAAAAACTACAAAATACATAAATGATACAGAATCAACAACTATTAAGCTAAGAATACTAATAATTGAGTATATAACCATAATTTCAAATAGCCATAAGCTAATATGTCTTTTTCTGGTAATTTATTGAGCTTCGTTTTATTTCCTATTATTTTTGAGCTACTTTTTATACGTGATGTCCATTATTTACTTGAAAAATATGGTATTCATAATTAATGCCCTTCTTTATCATCAAATCAAATAAGTGTGGGACCTAAAAAGAAACAAAGTTAACTACTTCCCTCAACCTATATTTGTCACGTTAATGTCTGAAAATACGTCAACCTTTGTCTTGAATTTTTTTGTTTGCTTCAAATTTAAGCAATCAAGGCTAGTGCAGTGACAGCTTCTTAAAATTCAGAGGAAACATATGCATGAGAAAAGCATGCCTTTATTAACATGTTATTATAATGCCAATAAATTAAGCAAAGTTGATCTTACCTAGCTAGTTCCACCCACCACTCATCAATGCATCCAACCTAAGGTATCCATTATTATTAAAAACCAACTAAAGTTGATTCCTTTCTAAGAAACCGACTCTTGTTCTTCCAATATTCAATCAAAACTGTCCTCTAATCCAAATCCAAGCTTCGATGAACGTCGATGGATCATCAACATCCGTCGAACACTTGAAGAAGAGCTCGAAATTGATACTGATCTTCCCGTCAGCATTTTCAGTGTGCCCAAAACATTGATGTCTAGTTACCCTGATTCTTACACTCCACAAGAAGTTGCAATTGGCCCTTATCATTATTGGCGTCCTGAGCTCTATGAGATGGAGAGATACAAGCTCGCCGCGGCAAGAAGAGCTCAAAGACACATCCATGGTGATCATAAGTTTCAGTATGTTGTTGATCAATTGAAAGATCTTGAGCTGCAGATTCGAGCTTGTTACCACAAGTTCTTGCATTTCAGTAATGAGACTTTAGCTTGGATGATGGCGATTGATGCATCATTCTTGCTAGAGTTTCTTCAGATCTATGCCATCAAAGAAAGTAAGCTAAGTTCATCTTATTCTTCAAGATCAATGTCGCATTTGCTTGATTATGCGGGGACTAAAGCTGCTCACAACGCGATTCTTAGAGATATGGTGATGCTTGAGAATCAGATTCCTTTGTTTGTGTTGAAAAAAATTCTTGAAGTTGAATATTCATCCTTGGAAGAAGCTGATGATATGTTGCAAGTCATGTTAATGGGATTTTGCGAAGAGCTTTCCCCTTTTGAACTGATGAAGGACACGGCAATGATCAATATTTCCGAATGTGCACATTTGCTTGATTATTTGTACAACACAATTGTGCCGAAACCTGAACGGAAGGCCGAGATAACTGAGATTGTTGAAGATCAAGGCGGAGACAAGCAACCAAACGAAAGATACTCAGGTGACTCAACTTATGTTAAAAAGTTCTTCAGTGAGATTTGGAAGCTGCTTTCAAAGCTCAACAAAGGGCCAATTCGTCTTATCAACAAGCTGCTTCTATCAAAACCTGTGAAATTATTCTTCACATTGCCATGGACAGTGCTCTCAAAGCTACCCGGATTTTCAGTCTTAGCAGAACCGATTCAATATTTATTCTCACAAGAAACGAAATCAGATGCTGAGAGCTCCAACGCAAGCAGTGACATGAACAAGCCACCATTAGTGGAAGAAATCGCAATCCCTTCGATCACTGAGCTTGCCAAATCCCAGGTTCGTTTTTCAGCCACTGTTGGTGACATCTCAACCGTCCGTTTCAATTCAAAGACGGCAACATTACACCTTCCCATCATCAGTTTTGATGTTAACACAGAGGTGATCTTGAGAAACTTAGTGGCATATGAAGCATCAAATGCATCTGGGCCGTTGGTTTTTACACGCTATACGGAGTTGATGAATGGGATCATTGATAGTGAAGATGATGTAAAGTTGCTCCGCGAAAAAGGGATTATTTTGAACAGATTGAAGAGTGATGCACAGGTTGCTATTTGTGGAATGGGATGAGTAAGTCTGTTAGATTGACGAAAGTGCCCCATATTGATAAAGTGATAGAAGGTGTTAACAAGTATTACAACTGCCAATGGAAGGTTATGTTTTGGAAAAATATGAAGCTTTATGTGTTTGGTTCTTGGAAATTTCTTACATTGCTAGCTACCGTTATGCTCTTGCTCTTGATGGCATTACAAGCTTTTTGCTCAGTCTACAATTGTCGCAGATACAACTTCGTCTCAGTCTCTGAATGACTGGTTTTATTCAAGATATAAATTAAAAGGTTTTTTTTACCTTTTTTTTTACCATTTTTTTTATAAATTTTGGCAGCGTATGATGTTTCTATGTGAAAAAAGGATAAGATTAATAGATTACAATCTTTACATGATTTTGTTGTAATTTGTGGGCCAATTTGAAAAAATGTTTGGTTATGTGCTTACTTCTCCTCCAAGCAATGTTGAGTTGTAATAAAGCTGTAAAATTGTATTAATAATTGATTTTTTTTCCTAACTATAGATGCTCATAGTTGTAGCTTTCTCTTCTTTAGAATTTGTTTAGGGAATGTTTTGGTTGGAGGTAAGTGCTTTTCCCTTTCTTGATTTTCCTGAGTAGATTCACCAAATATGGTTTTAATCAAGCTGATACCTTCATATCCTCATATTATTTTTCATGATTTGTATTAAACTCTTTATTTTTTTATTTTTTTATTTAACGCAACAAGTGGTGGAATCAGAATTTTAATTTAACGGGGGCTGAAATATAAAAATCATAAAATTAATTAGAGTAAAACATAAAATTTATAAAATTAAACAAAGCGAACAGCGAAGGTCATAAAAAAAATCATAAAACAGTAAACATGTATAATTTATGTGGTCACAACTACTATAATCTCTTATTGATTATATAATTACTCTTTAAGTTTTGTAACTTATCACACATTGGTTAGGGATAATTATCTCACCATTAACCATTTCTATAAATATAGAGGAACTCTTGTAATTCTAGTCATTCAAAAATAATAAAAAAGTCTTCAATTTTACAAGGTATTTTATTCTCTATTTTATTTTTTATAACATATTATCATAACGATTTATTTTATCTAAGTTTTTATTTTTCACATAAAGAATTCAAACATAAACTGAAATATTATGCCACTACAACAATTATGGCTTTTAGCGTCCAATTATTTAGCGTCGAAACAACTTTCGACGCATAAAATCAATTTTAGCGTCGTAATTATTATTCGACGCCAAATATCCAGATTTTAGCGACGAAACTGATTTTCGACGCCAAATATTCAACTTTTTTCGTCGAATCCACATATCGACGCTAAAAGTTATACTTTTAGCGTCAAAAATCTTATTCGACGCCAAAAACTAGAAATTTAGCTTCGACGAAGTAGCGTCGCTAAAGGCTTATGAAGATACCACCGACAATCCTTTAATCTTTAGCGTCTAAATTTTAAGTCGACGCTAAAAATCAGACATTTAGCGTCGAAATAGGATATTCGACGCTAAAAATTGGACAATTAGCGACGAATTTAGTGTTTCGACGCTAAAGATGGATTAAAATGCAGAATGCCACCAACCATTCTCCACCTCTGTTTTTTCTCTCATTCTCTTCATTTTCATCCTCTGAAATCTGAGAATTTCTCCTCTACAACCTCACAACTCTCCTAAAAATTTTCAATAAAATTGTAATCAATTTCCCATAAGGTAAATCTTCTTTCATATTTCTTTATTATTTTCAATTTTTATAATTATGTTGTTTATATACTTTTTGTTAGTGATTTATGATTCATATATGTAGATTAAGTTAATTAATTAACAAAATAGAACTTTTCTGTAAACTATTTAATTTATCAACTAAATATATATATGTATATGCTTAAATAAATAATTAATGAATTAGTAATGTTGATCAGTGTAATATGATATTTAATAATTATATTATTATATTTAGGTATTTCACTGAAATGGATAGAAATTGGATGAGCTCGCTGGATAGATTGAGTGTTGAATATCGTAATGGAGTGTATGAGTGTATGGAAGTCGCAAAGCAACACATTGATGCAGAAGGTCGTGTTCGGTGTCCATGTACAAATTGTTTGAATAGGAAAAGGAAACGGTTAGATGAAGTTCATAATCATTTATACATGCCAGAAATATCACCAACTTACCGTACGTGGATTTATCACGGTGAGCAGTATCATTCTCAATCACGATTTATTATTCCGGCGAAGGGAGTAGTAGTTACAATCAACCTGCAAACGATGAGATAACCGATGCTTTGCATGACTTACAAGGTCCACAACTTGGTCATAGTGTCAGTGGTGACATGCCAGTGTTAAGTGGAAATGATCAAAATTTATTTAGTGAACTACTTGATGAGGCAAAAAAAATTCAATTTGAAGGTGCTGGAATGTCGATCTTGAATTTCGTTGTGAAATTATTACACATTAAAGTGATCAATAGAATGACCAACAAAAGTATTGATATGATGTTAGAGTTACTGGGCCAAATGTTACCGGTTGAAAGCGAATTGCCTAAGTTGTACTACGAGTTATAGAAAATGTTGCGTAATCTTGGAATGGGGTATGAATCCATTCATGCTTGTAAGTTTGATTGTGTATTATTTCGTGCCGATTATGAATAACTTGAATATTGTCTGATATATGGTGAAAGTCGGTACAAAGTCCGTGGTATGGGGAAGAAAGTGCCTAAAACGATATTGCGATATTTCCCTTTAACGCCCAGGCTGCAGAGATTGTTCATGTCACGACACACAACGACTGACATGATGTGGCATTATGAAAAGAGGATCGGTGCGGAGGGCATACTTAGACATCCTGCGGATGGATCCGAGTGGAAGGAATTTGATGACATGTACCCCCGTTTCGCTGAGGACCCCCGTAATGTCAGGTTAGGTCTTGCCTCTGATGGTTTTAACCCATTTGGGAATATGTACAACTCTTATAGCATGTGGCCCGTTATTGTTATTCCATATAAATTACCTCCATGGAAATGTATGAAGGATCCGTTCATGTTTATGTCATTGCTTATCCCTGGTCCACGTTCCCCTGGTAAAGATATGAATATTTACTTGAGACCATTGATCGAGGAGTTACAAACATTATGGAATGTGGGTGTGCATACATATGATGCAGCTTCCGAGCAGTATTTTCAGATGCATGTCGCATTATTATGGACCATTAATGATTTTCCAACTTATGGTTCATTATCTGGATGGAGCACTAAGGGATACATGACATGTCCAGTTTGTGCGGGTCAAACACCTTCGCAACAATTACGGAATAAAATAGGATACACAGGGCACAATAGATTTCTTGAGTTGAGTTATCCTTGGTGGATGAGTAAATTATTTAACGGTCAACATGATCCTCAGAGTATGCCCAGTCCATTGTCTGGATTCGACATACTTTGACAACATCAACATCTCAGAGACAGCACACCAGGTAAACATCCTAATAATAGAGATGAAAATCGAAAACGCTTACCTGAAGAGTTGAATTGGACAGGAAAGAGTATTTTCTTTGAGTTAGAATATTAGAGGACTCTGAGTTTGCGACATAATTTGGATGTAATGCATATAGAAAAAAACATTTGTGAGAGTTTAGTGGGCACACTATTCAATATTCCGGGTAAGACAAAAGACACTGTAAATGCTAAATTGGACCTACAAGATCTTAGAATTCGCATTGAATTGCATTTACAAGTCACTTCTCGAGGTCTTATTGAGCCACCTGCTAGTTATGTGCTCACTTAATCGGAGAGAAAATCATTTTGTGATTGGCTGAAAATGGTTAAATTCCCTGATGATCATGCATCGAATATTGGACGTTGGGTTAGAGATGATACAATAACGGGATTAAAGAGTCATGATTGTCATGTGCTTCTCAAGATTTTCCTTCCTGTTGGCATTCGACCTTATCTCCCCCCCAATATATACGACGTCGTACTTGATCTATGTGGCTTCTTTAAACAATTATGTCATAGGACATTAACCACATCTGTTATTGACGAACTTGAGCGAGGAATCGTGATAATCCTATGCAAGCTGGAGCGAATTTTGCCACCCACTTTTTTTGATGTCATGGTACATCTGGCTGTGCATTTACCGGCTGAAGCTAGAAAGGGAGGTCCTGTCCATTACAGATGGATGTATCCCATTGAGAGGTACTACATATACAGTTTTAAAAATTACATTCTTAAATTTTTACTGTGCATTGAATTTATTATTAATGCAAACTTGTTGTCATATCTGCAGGGCTTTGGGAGATTACAAACATTATGTGAAAAATAAGGCACGCCCTAAAGGGTCAATAACTGAAGCTGTTGTAATAAGTGAAGCAATAATATTTTGTTCGATGTACATGCAGAATATTGAAACTCATTTTAATCGTCGGCCACGAAACTATGATGGAAATGCAAGTAATAACCAAGATATCACAGTGTTCCGTCAAAATTGCAGACCATTTGGAGCAGTAGGTGTAAAATTACTAACTTTTGAGGAAGTTCAACGTGCGCATTGGTTTATATTGAGTAATTGTGATGAAGTGCAACTGTATTTAACGTAAGTTTTTCTGGTGCATAACTATAGTATTTTTCCCATACATTAACCTAACTCATTTTTTGTAGGTAACATATAACAATGCTACAATGTGGTGGTGACCATAACGTTGATGATCACACAAAAAAAATTTCCTAAATGGTTTCAGACAACTGTAAGGCGTAACATTTTATATTTATTTTTATCCTAACATTAAATATTTTAGTTTGTTATATTAACACATATATTTCTCTCATTGTTAGATAAATAACCAAGTGCAAAATGGTCAATTGGACGCGTCATCCTCGTTGGTTTCTTTTGTATACGGGCCTAAAAAGCAGGCTTATGAATATAATGGATGCATTTTCAACGGAGTTAGATTTCATACCGAACAGCGAGATGTTACTCATGTGACTCAGAATTATGGATTGTTGTCCAAGGAGAACACGGCTCAGATATTATTGACTTCTACGGAGTGTTGCAATCAGTAATTGAGTTGATATACAGACCTAGATGACATATTGTGCTATTCGAAGCCATTTATCCAACATCGTGCTGAACATTCTGAGGTAAATATATCCTAACGTAAAATTTAACAATTCATTGGTTTTACTAATGTGGAATAATATTGAATTTATTTTCTGTTTATAACAGAGTAGCACAAGTGAGGTGCAATCATTTCCAGATTTTTTCCCTGTGACGCATTACAATGACAAAAACAAATGGATAAATGAAGAAGCCGAACCCTGCTATGTAAGTTTCAGTTTTTAAAATAAAATAATTAATATTATATATGTTACTTTTTTTCTCAAATTCTAATAATAACTTATTTTTTGAAACAGAACGAAATGATGGAACTCCAACATCAAACTCATGAGACAGGGTCCGACCCGATACCAGATGAGCAGTAGTCGCAATTGATTTTCAAGAATCAAACAGCTTACAACGTTGGCCTTGGCATTCGTAAGAAGCCGACGTCATCTGCAAGCAATAATGTTAATTCGGACAATGCCTCCTCTCTTCGAGACCAGTTAGTCACCACCCAAGACCGTCTAGCCACCACCCAAAACCGCCTAACCACCACCGAAGACCAGCTAGTCACCACCTAAGACGAGTTGAAGAAGACTAAGGAGGAGCTACAACAGGTCAAGGTGGACCACGAGAAGAAGATGAAGCAGTTCGAACAGCAAATGTGGGTTTTCCAACAGATGTTGGAGGCCTCAATCAGTCAGGGTGCATCGGGCTCGAGCGTCCCCCATCACAGTAGCAATAAATTTTATATTTGATTTTGTATAAATATTTTGAATAAATAGTTTTAATATAATATGTATTTTTTCTTAAAAAAATTTCAATATAATAATTATTATAATATTTCGTAATTCTGTTATTAATTAGAAATTTTTTTCAATTAAATTAATTATTTTAGACCAAACAGAAGTAAATTAATAATTTTGTTTAAAAAGCACATTTATAACTATTTTCGTCGAAATGGTCGACGCTAAATGTATTTTTGGCGTCGAAAATTTCGACGCAAATAGTTAAAAAATCGCCGCTGTAAGTATACAAATATTAATTTTTTAATATACTTTTAGCGTCGAAACATTTTGATGCTAAAAGTCAAACTTTTAGCGTCGAATTATTTCGTCGCCAAATCGAACCTATAGCGTCAGAAAATTTAATTTAGCGTCGAAATAAATTGGACGCAAAATATAGTTTTTAGCATCGAAGTTATTTGTTTCGACGCTAAAAGTTATTCTCGTCGACATTTCGGCGTCCAATTTTTGCGTCTAATTCTCTTTTGCGTTGAAACTATGGATGTTGGCGTAGATTATTTTTGACGCTAAAGGGTATAATTTTTGTAGTGTGCGAATCTAAATTAAGTTTGATAGTTATCCATTTGAATAGCTTTGGCAGCTCTAAATCCAGTTGAGAGCCGAATTATATATCATCGTAAAAGTAGTCTGAAGGCAATTCACATCCCCGTTGCCGTGATATATCATCCATGATATTTGTTGATGGTGGTTTTTCACCCCGAGGATTTTCAAATACCAAGGAGGGGTAGAATGAGGTTTGCACTTGGCCAAAAGAGAATGATGAAGGTCCAAGGCCCTAGAGAGGCGGGAGTCAGACAGAGGGGCTCGAGCCCACTATATAGAATAGTTATCCCCAGGGCAGAACCTACTGATGATGAAGCAAATTGGGATACCGATCTGACCTAAAGAAAAAATGTAAGATTTGGCAGCATTTGAGTGTTAGTGGTCATTGTTTGTCAACCTGACCTGGTTAGAAAAAAAATGTAAGATTTGGCAGCATTTGAGTTTAATCAAGTATCATTCACCTTGGTATGTCGACCCGAGGAGCGAAGTTATGACAACATGTTGTCTTGTGCTTAAAGGTATGTAACATATGCCCTAGTTGAAAGGATGAGCTTCTGGAAGACTTGAGATGATTATGGAAAAATA
Organism: Zanthoxylum bungeanum; assembly: GCA_019454045.1. NCBI lineage: Eukaryota > Viridiplantae > Streptophyta > Magnoliopsida > Sapindales > Rutaceae > Zanthoxylum > Zanthoxylum bungeanum. The sequence goes on along the minus strand of SKCR01045203.1, from coordinate 25,390 downwards.
ATGATTCTCATTAGAAACAACCCCTACCAGTCACCATAGGACGGTGCAGTGGCAGGGATTTGGCAGAGCAGAGCCGCCATAGGCCAATGCAATGACAGTGAAAAAAAAGTATTTTGATTGATCGAATTGTGGGTAGGTTAGGAGAGTTGTTGCTACAATGAAGGCTGTGACATAAGCTAACGTCATGGGCGATGGAATAGTGAATTTGGAAGCCTATATAAAGGGATTGAAGCCACAAATTCAAGGGTTAGTAATTTTCGCATCACACAACTCGTAACAGAGCTAAGAGCTTAAAAATTAGTGATAAAGAGAGAAATTTGATCAGCACCCAATCACTTAAGAGATTTGTAATGAGCTAGTTTAAGACCTGAGGTGTTATACACTCTTTGTAAACCCATCATACCACTTGTAGCTCGGGTATGTCTTGACCCCGAGTAATAATATAATACCTCATTTCTCCCGTTGACGTAGGTTGGAGCCATTCTCCGCCGAGCCATGTAAATCTTGTTTGTGATTTATCTGTCTGCTTGCTAAGTTTTATTTGGTTCTCTACTAACTAAACAAATTCACTGCTGAATGAGGTTTATTCGAGGGGTTGCTTTAACAAATTGCCCTTGGAATGAAAATGGTCATAAAAAATTGGCGTCGCATGTGGGGAACAATATGAAAAGCAATAATCACACTAAGATGATGGTATGAGATGAAAATCATAGAGCTTTGGAGGCCTCAATGGCGAGGTGGATGGAGAAAATGGAGGAGAACTTGTGGATATAAAGGGATAGAACTTAAGCCTTCCTAGAGGTCGTGATGGAGAGAATTGAAAATTTGGAAACGAGAATGACGGGTGGAACAGAAGGTAGGGCCTAGTCGAAGGAATGAAGATATCGCCAGTGGTAAAATGGTTGTTGCTAAAGAAATGGAGCAAATGGCTGGGAAACGAAAACCCCATAAAGTGAGGTCAGAGGATTGGGAAAGGAAAGAGACAATGACGGATACTCATCACGATGAAGTCGGTGTATAGGAGAGACCAGGACAAGCCGACATAAGTTCAAGCCTACAAACCAAGGAAACCAGCTTTAGGATCGAGGCCCCAGATCAAAGTTGCTCATGTAGCTGGGGACGCAGCGTGTAAAGCCCTAAACATGCCTTTGGCTCATATAGATCGGGAAATACAGGGTAAGGAGCTGTTGACAGAGCTCGACATGAGCATGTTCTTTTTGGACAAGAGAAATGCAAGAGCGTATTGCTCGCACCACAGTAACAAGGGAAACGGCACTGAGAGCTGCAAAGAACTGTGAGAGCATGTTGAGGATCTATTGAGGAATGGATAGCTCAACGAATGCATTGACCACGATGCAATAAGGGCGAGACAACACCGATAGCGGAGGTTGTCAGGTCAGGTGCCTATTATATAGAGCAGCTGGATGACATACAGCTCAAGAAGCCCTAGAATACATAGATGCCGCATAGATATTTTTCAATAGAGACTCTCTTAGAATGACCCTCAAAGAGTTGTAAGATGGGTGGTAGGTCTCTGAAATACAATGAGTGGTTTCCTATTTTTAAATAAATTCTCGCACCTTTACACGCTTGTTGTTTATTTGAATGGGAAAAACATACTCGGTATTTTTCAGAAATACTCATGATTGGAATATGACACGGGGTGCAAGACAGGTGGGAAAGGAGCGTCCCTCATGGCTCTCCAATCCTTGGTGTCATTATCAAAACTCGAGTTGGAATGTTAATCCTCATTGCCTTGCACCTTTGAGGAATAGAATGAGAAGACTTGTGTGGCATTTGGTACTACAGTATGGTAATCATAACACGTATGGTTTGAAGACAGCTGTGAGGTACTACAATATCCTCGGGTTTACATAGTATGGGGAGGGCCCACGAGCCTTTGTGGTGTTTACAGCCTCAAGATGTGTCTAGCACTAGGAAGGGAAATTCCCCAGTGGCGCTGGCCGTCCTATTTCGGACCCACCAAGAATAGCAAGGGGAAGGCTGGGAGGCATCTATGGCATTTACAAGGCTGGGGTGTTTCCTAGTATGGAGACAATCTCCTTATGGCATTGGTCGCCTATCCGGTCCGTAGTTTGATTCATCGAGACTTTTGACTATAAGGTTCAAAATTATTATTTTAGGCAACTTGGGGTAGGACGATGCCTCATTTGTTGTAGGCATTGCATTTTTGCATGTGAAACCCGATGATGAGTCTCAGTTGGAGGCACTACCTTTTTAGTTAAGGATATTGCGGGAAACGGTCGTCGGAAGGGAATCAGTATTTCGTTAGATCCTTGTTCACTTATTTATCGTCAAGCTCACTTGTTGGACCTCCGTTTAGATCACCTTTGGCCCAGAAAAAAACCAAAACCCTTTTAATCTAGCCCATACACGCCTAACCCACTCACCAAGCCAAACCAAGCCCACACCACATCTAGGCCCACACGCCCATCACCCTAAATTACACCCAAATTAAATAAAATATTAATTAGATAATGTAATTGAATTAAATAAAATAATTAAACCATTTACCAATTAAATAAAACATAAAATATAATCATACCTAATTTAGATAAATCAAATATATTAACTTCCTAACTAAACAAAATCACATACTAAATTAAAAAGATGTTATGCCTAATTAAATCACTCATAACCAATTTAAATATATTGACTTCCTAATCTAAACCAATCTTGTCTCCATCAAATCAATTGCTTTCCTTCTCAGACACTAAATCAAATCCCTTCCTTGTGAGACAAGGAGTAGCCCTAGCCATTCTCTATATAAACAACCCCTAACCAAGACATGCACTCCCCTAGCTCATACACACAACACACACACAAATTACAGCAAGAAACCCTAGACACTACACGAAAATCACACCAAGAAAGAAGCAACAAAATTTCTCTACATCTCCTCCACTCTCACCACCGAATAACCATCCCTTATACAATCCCCTTTGCCGCATTTTTAGCCACCTTTCACAGCCCTAATCCACACCAAAATAAGCCTCAAATATAGTCCTAAATTTGCACAAAACAGCCCCAAACACTGCCCCCCACTGCACACCAAAACAGTCACAATTGACGCCATTACTGCCCAAAAAAAAACTGACCTGTAACAGCCCCTGTACTGCACGCCTAAATCACTCCGAACAGCAGCCCAAATCCACTTAAAACAGTCCCTAAAATCCTTAAAACAGTAACATAAAAAACTGCACTTATAATCCCTAAAATAATCACAAAAAACTGCACTTAAAACCCTTAGAAAACACCCAAAACAGTTTGTTGAAACGTCAAAACAGTGACCTGAACAGTGAACATAAAATACAGAGGAAACAGCAGCAAAACGGAGGCCAAACAGCAAGCAAAACAGTAAAACTGTGAGCTAAGACGCTAAACTAGTGAACCGGAGAAGTTGAGGAGCTTTACCCTTCCGATCCCCGTGAAACGCAAGTCTGAAGGTCGGAAAAAAAGGTTAGACCTGAGGGTATTTTCCACATTCGTTTTTTGTTTTATTTTTATTATTTATTGAGTATTGTTCGCATGATTGTTATGTTAAAATGCATGTTGTAGCCATTGAGTAGATAAATATGCATGTATTACGAAATATTGTATGTTGTGGCCTTGGAATAAAATGAAAGATATGTCAACTCTCGCGGTATATCGGATGGAAATCCGGACATAAATTTCATAGCCGATTCCGAATGGACGGTAGTATGATATGTACTCGGGATACAACTCCACGTACCGATTGAGTAAACGGCACATTCTTTTGTTTTAAATTGCTTTGATTTATTTATTTTTCGTCGTTTGAATTCCGCATATTACTTGTTTATGCTTGACGCAATTGAGCGCTTGGGCTTAGTAAGTTGGATTAAAGGTCCCCTATTTGGAGGGGTTAAAACCCTTTACCACGATGCTTTGCCGCACCGGTTTATGTGCGTTCGGTTGAATGTAAGATATGTTCAATCGGGCATACTAAGTTTGATATTATTGTCTTTATTTTTGTATGCATGATGCGATCGAGTGCATGGGCTTAGTAAGTCGGATTAAAGGTCCCCTATTTGGAGGGGTTAAAATCTTTTACCACGATGCTTTGCCGCGCCGGTTGATGTGTGTTCGGTTGGATATAAGATATGATCAATCGGGCATACTAAGTTTGGTATTACTGTCTTTATTCTTTGTATGCATGATGCGATCGAGCGCATGGGCTTAGTAAGTTAGATGAAAGGTCCCCTATTTGGAGGGGTTAAAATCCTTTACCACGATTTTTTGCCACGCCGGTTGATGTATATTCGGTTGAATGTAAGATGTGTTCAATGGGTATACGAAGTTTCATATAGTTATCATTGTCTTTGTACGCATTGTAATGGAAAGTGCATGGGCTTATTGTGTTGGACTAAAAAGGTTCTCCATTTGGGGGAAGAAATGTTGGAAATTCTAATCCATGTCCCAAGATCAAAAGAGCAAACAAAACATATAAATGAATGAACAATATTGAAGTATGGCGGAATCATACTCACAAAGATCGGAATGCGGATGCGTTGATGAAACAAAAATTTTCTCCTTTGTGCAGTGAGGGTTTTGGCCAAACAGAAAAGAGAAGCTCCAAGCAATTTTTGATCCTTCCAAGCTCTAAGATTAGTTTCCCATAACACCATTGTATGATCCCTTGATGGTGCTAGCCAAAGATGTATATTAAAGTTCTAAACTTATACACTTTCTTCACAAAGTTCTTAAGAAAATGGAAGAAAAATGGAGAGCCAAAACTGCAGTGAAGTTTCGGTCATGAGAGGGAGAGAGTGTTATGATTTTTGTTACAAAAATCAATTTATATTTATGCCATAATATTTATTAAATTAATAATAAACTTATGACACAAATCATGCAATGGCTTAGAGTGTCAAACACTCAAACTCCATGCAAAACCATTGAGTGTATTGTACACTATCACCATGCAATGTATTGACTAATGCATAAAATGAAATGTGTCATGTGGGCCCCACACAACCCAAATGAAAGTGGGCCCACGTGTACTCACGCGTTCGGGTTCGATATTTCCGAAATACCGAACTTTCGTCGCGACGTTAATTAAATCGAATTTAAATAAATAATTGCGCCTAGCGAAATTATTATTTACGTCGCTAACGAATTAATTCTAAATTAACTCGTTTGCCCGAATTAAAATCTAATTTTAATTTCGTGTCGAAATCGAATTTCGATTATTATATCGAATATAATAATTTTACTATTAATTCCAAATTAATCGTTCTCTCTCTATGTATAGTACTTTATCCAAGATAAAGTCTCTCCGTAATTAATCCAAGATTAATCGAGTTTGAATCATACGTCATTGGTGAATCTTCGGGAAGCGACCCAAGAGATCTCTGGATATGTTGGCAGTAAATACGGCCGTCAGATTATCCGAACACGTACGTACCAAGTACTACATTTTTACCGATTTACAAGACAAGGTTAGCCTCTAGCAAAACGCCATGCCTACCCAATTCTCCAGAAATATTCTTATTGGAATATAAGATCTATAACAGGCGTAGTATACCGTAGTATAGTGTATACTGACCCAGTATCGGATGATCACATGTAAGGCCTGGGGCTGGAGATGTGTCTGTCCCGTACGATACATATATCGGACATCAAGCAACTAGTCTCTTTGAATCGGATAATCCTGACCTTGTCATATTATCCCGATGGTTGCAACCATTATAGAGTACTAGTTCTGTATCATGCGCGATCATCATCTCCATATGTCTGAAGTGATACTTCCGTCTTGACATCACACCCAATACACTACGATTCCCGATAAACCTAGAAGAGGTGTACACAGAACCTGTTAAAGCCCTGGACGACCAAAACTAAAGTCTACCGATTGTCGCAAGTACTAGCGATGCAAGTCTCAGGATAAGACCATATGCACCTACCCTGAAGCGGACTCCCATAGACACGCAGACATACTACCAATGGGATTCCGCGGGGCCTATCCAGAGCGAAGCTGTTTTCCGTACCATCGGTAAAACACAACCTCCTACCGCACTTGCATAAGTATCCAATACTCAAATATATGAGAACTATGCTGTTATGCCCTCACAACACGCACAAGTGCAGTACTAGTCTATTCCGCATTATCGATGTCCAATCTCGATAATACTACGACTAGGGATATTTAATGATTAAACCTTTATGGATTGATACTGTCTCATATCATCTCAATCTAGAATTAATCATAGGGACTTTTACCATTTATATATCAAAGTAAATAAATTACAAAACGGTAAAAGGCAATTTCATTACTACATAGTTAATTTTGTACAATAATACAATATCATTTACAAAATAGTGACGCTATGGGTCATTACTGTCTAACAATCTCCCACTTGGCCTATAGCCAGTCACTCAAGCATCTAATACCTGAACTATGTACATGTCGCTCAAACTTTTCCCGAGGAATAGCCTTCGTCAGCGGATCTGCAATATTATCCTCTGATGTGATCTTTTCGATCTTCACATCGCCACGATGTATGATCTCTCGAATCAGATGGAATCGTCGAAGAACATGTTTGGATCGTTGATGAGACCTTGGTTCCTTAGCCTGTGCTATAGCCCCGCTATTGTCACAATACAATGGAACGGGCTTAGCTGCTAACGGAACTACTCCTAATCCAATTAGGAATTTACGGATCCAAACTGCCTCTTTTGCTGCTTCAGCTGCTGCAATGTACTCCGCTTCAGTTGTTGAATCGGCAACAGTATCTTGCTTGGAAGATTTCCAGCTCACTGCTCCGTTATTCAAACAAAATATGTACCCAGATTGCGACTTAAAGTCGTCTCTGTCGGTTTGGAAACTTGCATCGGTATACCCAGATACCTCAAGTTCTCCATCTCCATAGATTAAGAAAGCATCCTTAGTTCTGTTAAGATACTTAAGGATACTCTTAACCGCCATCCAATGATCTTTACCTGGATCGGCCTGATATCGACTGCACATGCTCAAAGCATGGGACACATCAGGTCGTGTACATATCATGGCATACATGATCGATCCGACTGCCGAGGCGAACAGAGTCCGACTCATGTTGTCTCTCTCATCTTGTGTTTTAGGACACATGTCCCTAGATAGATAGACGCCATGTGATATTGGTAACAGTCCCCTCTTGGACTGATCCATGTTGAATCTCTTCAACACTTTATCAATATATGTACTCTGGGAGAGTCCAAGTAGCTTTCTAGATCTATCCTGGTAGATCTTTATTCCTAGAATAAAAGCTGCCCCTCCCAGATCTTTCATGGAGAATTTCAATGAAAGCCAAGCTTTCACCGACGTTAACATGGGAATGTCATTGCCGATAAGCAATACATCGTCGACATAAAGGACAATAAAAGTCAGTGCACTCCCACTAACCTTCTTATATACACAAGGATCATCTTCGTTTGGAATGAAATCATATTCTCTTATGATCTCATCAAAACGCTGGTTCCACGACCGCGATGCTTGCTTCAGTCCATAAATGGACCGATTTAACTTACAAACCTTGTTTGCAAGTCTAGGTGCGATAAAACCGTCAGGCTGTTGCATATAAACATCCTCCGAAAGGTTTCCGTTAAGGAAAGCGGTTTTAACGTCCATCTGCCATATTTCATAATCGTAATATGCAGCTATTGCAAGCATTATCCGAATGGATTTAATCATGGCAACGGGTGAGAAGGTTTCGTCATAATCAACTCCAAGTCGTTGACGATATCCCTTCGCTACAAGCCTAGCTTTGTACGTTTGTACGTTGCCATCCATGTCAGTCTTCTTCTTGAAGACCCATTTGCATCCAATAGGCTTTACGCCTTCTGGTGCATCAACCAGTGTCCAAACTTAATTGGTATACATGGAATCCATTTTGGCCTTCATGGCTTCTTGCCATAAAGCGGATTCGATACCTTGTATCGCTTCCTCATACGTAGCCGGTTCATTATCCTCAATAAGATTAATATCTACATGAGGTGAGATCAGGAATCCATACCTCTCAGGTATTACCCTGACTCTCTCCGACCTACGCGGTCCTTGTGTATTTGAAGATTGTGGTTCTGTCTCATCCCAGATGGACTGTTCATGTTCCGTTGATAACTCATTGCCAAGAACAGTATCACTACGACTTTCATCGAGTTCTACTTTCTTCCCACTAAACACTGCATTTAGGAATTCCTTCTCAAGGAAAACCGCATGTAGAGCAACAAATACTTTGTTCTCTTGTAGGTGATAGAAGTAATATCCTTTGGTTTCCCTAGGATATCCAACGAATAGGCATTTATCTGATTTGGGTTCAAGTTTGGTACCTTCCAAACGTTTAACGTATGCCCAGTAACCCCAAATCTTCAGGAATGAGAAACCCGGTTTCTTACCTGTCCATATCTCATATGGTGTCTGTTCAACAGACTTTGACGGAACCTTATTCAAAATAAGAACTGCACTGTTTAATGCATATCCCCAGAAGGAAATTGGCAGCTCAGTGGGACTCATCATCGACCTTACCATGTCCAACAAGGTACGGTTTCTCCGTTCGGACACACCATTTAATTGTGGTGTTCCAGGAGGAGTCCACTGTGAAAGAATACCATATTCTTTCAGGTAATCTTGAAACTCATTACTTAAGTATTCGCCACCACGGTCCGACCGTAATGTCTTAATACGGCCGTCAGATTATCCGAACACGTACGTACCAAGTACTACGTTTTTACCGATTTACAAGACAAGGTTAGCCTCTAGCAAAACGCCATGCCTACCCAATTCTCCAGAAATATTCTTATTGGAATATAAGATCTATAACAGGCGTAGTATACCGTAGTATAGTGTATACTGATCCAGTATCGGATGATCACATGTAAGGCCTGGGGCTGGAGATGTGTCTGCCCCGTACGATACATATATCGGACATCAAGCAACTAGTCTCTTTGAATCGGATAATCCTGACCTTGTCATATTATCCCGATGGTTGCAACCATTATAGAGTACTAGTTCTGTATCCTGCGCGATCATCATCTCCATATGTCTGAAGTGATACTTCCGTCTTGACATCACACCCAATATACTACGATTCCCGATAAACCTAGAAGAGATGTACACAGAACCTGTTAAAGCCCTGGACGACCAAAACTAAAGTCTACCGATTGTCGCAAGTACTAGCGATGCAAGTCTCAGGTTAAGACCATATGCACCTACCCTGAAGCGGACTCCCATAGACACGCAGACATACTACCAATGGGATTCCGAGGGGTCTATCCAGAGCGAAGCTGTTTTCCGTACCATCGGTAAAACACAACCTCCTACCGCACTTGCATAAGTATCCAATACTCAAATATATGAGAACTATGCTGTTGTGCCCTCACAACACGCACAAGTGCAGTACTAGTCTATTCCGCATTATCGATGTCCAATCTCGATAATACTACGACTAGGGATATTTAATGATTAAACCTTTATGGATTGATACTGTCTCATATCATCTCAATCTAGAATTAATCATAGGGACTTTTACCATTTATATATCAAAGTAAATAAATTACAAAACGGTAAAAGGCAATTTCATTACTACATAGTTAATTTTGTACAATAATACAATATCATTTACAAAATAGTGACGCTATGGGTCATTACTGTCTAACAAGAAAAGCCTAAAAGGCTACCTTTACCGCGATATTTGCCGCGTCTTTCATATATTGATTGCATCATCTACCCCTGTCTTGGCTCGATCTATTACCATTGGTACATCCATATTATAAGCCCTCCACTCACGCTAAGACCTCTCATTCAAATACCCCCACTCACGCCACTGTCCCCTACTCTCGAGCTACCTTAAACCCACGCAAACGCCCCTCACTGTCTCACTCAATCAGCCCCTCTCACATGTTGCCGCTTCAACCTTTAGCCTCCACGCATTTACACTAGCCACAACACATTAATCACGCACCATAGCCATGTATCTTTGCCCTTCACGCCACCTGCCCATTCAGCTAACTCTTCCTCAGCCAAACAAATCACAAAACACCCTTAACAAATCTCTCTCACCTCTCACCCTTCACACAGCCCACGTACGTCCCAGCCATCTGCCAACCTCAACTTCAGCGCCTAAACAGCCCACTACACACACGTCTGCCCAGTGACTCACCCAAACAATGTACCCCACGCTCCTCACACCGACGCATCAACTCTCCTTATCACAGCAGCCAACTATACCATTCATGCATGTATTATGAAATCCCATATAGTCATCATTATCTTTGTACGCATCGTAATGAAAAGCATGTTTATTCCATTGGTTGCATCATTTACCTTAGTCTTGGCTTAACGTATTACAATTCATATATCCATGTTATGATAGCATTTGAGTATTATTTCTTGTGGTATATCGGATGGAAACCCAGACATAAATTCCGTAGTTGATTCCAAATGGACGGTAGTGTGGTCTGTACTTGGGATACAATTCCATGTACCACTTGGAAAAGTGCTCATATGTTTGTTTGTGTCCATATTAGTTATCTTCTTTCGCACGACGTCATAGCATGCTTACTTTAATGCCCAATTGCATCCTTAATTGTCTTTTTGCATTATGTACTTAGTTGACTCTTTTATTTACGCATGGACATGTAATGGCTATTTGTTTATGCTTCCGCACGTATAAGTATGATATGTCTATGAAATCGCATGTTCGCCATTATTTGATTCGCTTTTATTTGTGCTTGCATGGTTAGTGTGTGCTTGTGTTTCCATGAATACAATATGCCAATGAAGTTGTATGTTCATGGTTACTTTGATGTACTTTCAAGCATGCAACCTTTGATGTGAAATATATGCAAATTTAGGTGTAAGTTTATTTTTGCGCATATGGATTTAGAAGCATGATACTCTTGGAAATAAGTGTTACTTAAGCTTGATTAAATTATTACACAAATCCTTTCATTACAAGTGACATAAGTAAGGGACCATTCCGAACCCAACGGTTTGAGGTCTTTCCTTGCGAGGGGTGAGTACGGCCTTAAATCGCATTTTCCTGGTTCACACCGGGTGGCGACTCCATTATTCTCTGGTTTAGTCCCCGTGGCTATTCCGTACTCCCGACTAGGCCGCGAACCGAGAAAAACATACGTCGTCCAGTTTCTGTGTCCCATAGTCTGGCGACTCCACTAGGGATAGAGAATCAGCCCCGAAATATTGTCTTGTAATGTTTGGATTTATGTTCTAATTGACCGTGTCTATAGTGGATAAAATGGGGGTTTAATCAAGGGCATTTTGAGGCTAGGTAATGGTTTGGTGTCTTTCTTCATTCACTACCTTCCTAGAAGGAAAAGCTATGAAGGCACCTATATGGCCATCTACTCGTAGCCTATTGTGATGGACTAATTTGGAGGACTCGTTGTTTATTCCTGTCACCAAGCGATAAGAGCCTAAGAGGCTAGGGTACTTAAGAGAGCCTCGCTCAACCCTCCCTCTGGTGAATCTACAACGGGAAATCCATTTGACAGTCAGTTACACACCATAGCTCATTGGCACATACCTTAGTGTATAAAAAGGGTGCGCTCACTTGGTCGCTCGAACCCTTGATTTTGGAGACCTAGTTCTGGGCCACCCTTCGCCGGTGAGAGCCTTTGTCTACACTCTTGCGAACCCACCCATAGACCGGGTTTGTATGGTTAAAGTAACAATTATTTCCTTGAATATGTGCTTGTGGACCATCCTCATTTGGATGCAGTTGCACTATTGTCAGAAATGCGGACTTGCTGGGCTATTTAACCTGGGGAAAGTTCGTACCTTATGACCACTAGGCCCAAAGCTTCTGAAATGTTGATGGGCCATTCTGTACAAATCATTGTTTTATGTTTGCATTATCTTTCTTTTATGCTTGTGTTTGGGAACATCATCGTTTGGATCCATTTGGACCATTTGTCATGAGATATGGGCTTGTTGGGCCATTTAAACTGGGACAAGAACGTATTTTACGATGATTGGGCCAAAGGCTTCTAAGTGATTGATGGGACACTTTGTGCTTGTGTTCGGAACATTACCATTTGGATTTAGTTGGGCTCCTTGCCATGAGATGTGAACTTGTTGGGCCATTTAAACTGGGACGAGTTCAATCCTATGACAGTTAGCCCAAAAGCTTCTAAAATGATAATGGGCCGATTTGTTTAAAAATTTAGTTGATTTAGTATGTTATATATGTTACATGCATCTCATGCACCTCATACATACATATGTCATGTTAACACCTTCTATGTCTCAAAAAGACATCATAGATACCGTTTGGGTTAGAGAAGGAAGAAGGCTCATTAAAAGAACAGTAACAGTCTTGAGTGAATCCGGTAATGAGGTATCCCGTATGGATTAGTTAGAGAACGGTCTCGCCAAGGTCACTGAACAGTTGCAAGCTTTGACTACTGCTGTGGCTGGTATAGCTGGGTCTCGTGCCGGGGTTAGTTTCGGGGATGTGAGGCAAGAGGAACCTTCGAACAGATTGGGGGATGATATCCCCACTTTTGATGATGATATGGCAGAGTATGCAGCAGGCAGAGTATCTGGGTATCAGGTAGAGTTACATAAACTTTGGGATCAGGTTGAGTCAGTTACCCACAAGATGAGGGGTAAGAATGAGGATTTGCTGGATTATGACACACTGACTTTCGAGGAACAGTTGCCGGCACAGTTCAAGATGCCTGATATGGCTAAGTTTAACGGGAATGGGGATCCAAGGGTGCATATCCGACAGTTTGTATCAGTCATGAGTTCAGTTGGCCTGTCTCAGTGCCAAGTGCAGAAGATGTTTGGAATGTCGCTCGAGGGAGCTCCCATGGTGTGGTACCACAGTTTGGAGAAGAAAGTGAAGGAAGATTGGAGGGAGTTGGCTGATGCCTTCCTGAAGCAGTATGTCACTGACCTAGAGATCGATCTGTCACTTCGTGATTTGGAGAATGTCAAGCAAAAATCGGAGGAGAGTTTTAAGGAGTATGTGGACCGATGGAGAGGTCAGTTGTTGAAAATGCAGAATAGGCCTTCAGAGAAGGATCAGATTAAAATGATTATGAATGGCACCAAGCCCTCCAATTACAGCAAGTTGAGGAGGATGACCTCCATGATTACAGACTTTCGGCAGTTGAGGGAAACTGTCATGGATATTGAGGATCAAGAGGCCGAGAATAGAAAATTCTATGGTCTGAACCTGAGGCCCATTTGGGGAACATCGGGAACAAAGCCCGTTTCTGCTGAGATTGTCGCTATCCGGAATCAGAGATTTTCCAACTTGGGAAGACCCCTATCAAAAGTGCTAGAGAAATTGAAGAGGCAAGGGCTCTTAAAACCCTTGGAAGCCAAACCATTACCCAATCCCCCACCATCACATTATAACCTAAGCCTTTACTGTCACTTTCACCAACAAAAGGGCCATGACACCGACAACTGCGCCCGACTCCGCCATGAAATCCAAGACCTGATAGACTCCAAGAAAATACCTGACCCAGAAACAGAACAGCCTGACACACACAGAAAACCTTTACCCAACTACCGTGCCGTACCACCACCAGCCTATATGATCAATTCTGGCCTCCCAGAAGACCTTGTCCTAAAATCCTTTCACCCTCAAGCCTTTTGCCTGGGAATCTGGGATAGTACTAGTGAAGATGAGACTGAGCAGGGGAAATGTTTTTGACTTGATTTCTCTAGCAGTGATGAGGAAGAAGTGAGGGGAATGACGCGTAGCGGTCGTTTTTACAATGATATGGCATAAAAGGGTAAGGAAGTTTTTACAAATGGTAGAGAAGTGGTTGAGACTGCAGAAAATACTGAGGGGGATATAGTGCTGAGGCAATTGAGGAAGACTAGAGCATAAGTGAGTATCTGGGAACTGTTATGTGCATCTCGGGAGCATACGCAGGCCATGGTTGAGGCCTTGACGCCAACCCTGCAATGTTTGTTGGGTCAGTTCAGAAAGAAGCTTTGCAGATATCTTTTTCTAAGGATGAACTCCCGGTGGAAGGAAGAAATCATAATAGGCCTCTATTTATCAGGGCCGAGGTAAGGGACAAGATAACTTCATGTGTGATGGTGGATGATGGTTCGTCCATCAATGTGTGCCCGCTGAAAATTCTGGCAAGATTGGGTATGAAAGTAACAGACTTGGTCCCCTCCAGCATGATTATTAAGGCTTATGATGACAGCAAAATGGGAGTTGAGGGTACTTTTGTGGCTATGGTCAAGGTAGGCCCGATTGAAGATGAGGTTGAGTTCACGGAACTGGACATCCCGGCTACTTTCGCCTTATTGTTGGGAAGGCCTTGGTTTCACAAACTTGGGGGCGTGCCTTCCACTTTACATCAGATGATCAAGTTCCCGTATGAGGGAGAGGTTGTTACTTTTCGGGCTGAGATAGATAATGTCGTGGCCGCCTTGGAGATACAACCTTTCACGAGGTTTCAGGTGTAAGCTACTTTTGAGGAGTGGGTGGATCCTAGGGTGGCTAGGATCATGAAAAAAATTAAGTTTGAGCCGGGTGAAGGTTCAAAATTACCAGATTTCAGAGGACAGATTACTCGGAAGGGTTTGGGGTACAAGTCTGATGAAGAAAAGCCGAAGGTCAAGAAAAAGGGCCTGAAACTTATGGAATGTTTTGTGAAAGCTTCAGGATATCAAGGGGAGCCTGAGCCTGTGGAAGTTAATGGAATTGTGGTACATGGGTTTGAGATCTTCCAGGATATGTTGGGTAAGAAGCCGATAGTTGAAGTAATTGTGAAGAAAGAAGAAGAGAATTGGGAGGAAGAACTGATGAAGTTAGAGAGCCTGAATTTGGGAGAGGACAAAAAACCTGAGGAAAACCTGGTTGCAGAGGAAGAATTATCTATAGATGATGAAGACATTTACCTTCCTAATTTGTTTGAATGTACTTCCGCATTATCCAATAATAAAGACATTTCTTTTGCTTACTTGCCTGAGTCATTTCCATTTACTCTGCACGAATCAAGCATATTTGATATCAGTTCAACCAGAACTACTGCATTTAACCTTGGTACACCTGAGAGTCCCAAGGAAATTCTGATTGCAAGTGAAGTTACCTCCGAAGAAAGGGAGAAATTAGAAGAGGTATTGGTTAGATATGCCAAAGTGTTTGCTTGGTCCTATGAGGACATGCCTGGGGTAGATAGAAACATTGCCCAGTACACAATAACAACTTATCCGAATATGAGGCCAGTAAAACATAAACTCCGACGGATGAGACCAGAATGGGCTGAGAAAGTCAGAGAGGAAGTTAAGAAACAGATAGATGTGGGGTTCCTGGAAGTAGTAAAGTATCCTGAGTGGTTGGCTAATATAGTGCCGATGCCAAAGAAAGATGGGAAGGTCAGAATGTTTGTAGACTACAGAGATCTCAATAAGGCTTGTCTGAAAGATGATTTTCCTCTACCGCATATAGATGTTCTGGTTGATAGTGCGACTTTATCTGCTATGTATTCATTTGCTGATGGGTTTTCATATTACAATCAGGTCCTTATGGCTGAGGAAGACAAACACAAGACTGCATTTGTTACTGAGTGAGGTACTTAATGTTACAAGGTAATGAGGTTTGGGCTTAAGAACGCGGGAGCTAATTATCAGCGGATGGCCACTACACTTTTCCACGACTTAATGCACAAAGAGATTGAGGTGTATGTGGATGACATGATGGTGAAATCAGAGACAAGGGTTGGGCATATTGAAGCACTGGAAAGGTTCCTGCAGAGAGTTGACGGAAACAACCTGCGGTTAAATCCCAAGAAATGCGTGTTTGGCTGACATCAGGGAAATTGCTTGGTCATACAGTAGGAATGGGAGGAATAGAGGTAGACTCCGAAAAGATCAAAGCAATCACAGAAATGCCTGCACCGAAGACAGAAAAAGAAGTCAGAGCATTCTTGGGGAAGATTCAGAACATCAGTCGGTTCATCGCCAATTTGACATCAGTATGTGAGCCCATCTTCAAACTTTTGAGAAAAGATCAGCCAGTGAGTTGGAATTAACAGTGTCAGACAGCCTTCGACAAAATCAGAGAGTACTTGGTAAAGCCTCCTGTATTGAAACCACCGAGACCGGGCAGACCTTTGATATTGTATTTGGCTATAGAATCAGAAGCAATGGGGGCAAGGATGGTACATGCAGATGAGACATGGGTAGAACATGCAGTCTATTATCTGAGTAAGAAAATGCTCCCGTATGAGGCTCGCTATCAAGAAGTAGAGAAGATATGTCTTGCCGTGGTATGGGCTTCCAGAAAGTTGCGACATTATTTCCAGTCTTACAAGATCCAGTTAGTGGCAAAGGAAAATCCTCTGAAATATCTTCATTCGGTGCCTTCATTAGTGGGAAAATTGGGCAGATGGTTGGTATTGCTGACAGAGTTTGACATTGAGTATCTCACCTCCAAAGTGATCAAAGGGCGAGCAGTGGCAGAGTTTCTGGCATTGCAACCTGTTGAGGGGGATCAGTATAAGTTTGAATTTCCAGACGAAGAGATCCAAGCAATAACAATTCAGAGATGGAAGATGTATTTTGACGGAGCAGTGAATTACAAGGGAGCCGGAATTGGGATCGTGATAGTGACCCTCGAGGGAGAGACTTTGCCTTTGGCCAAGAGGTTGATATTCGTAGTGACTAACAACATGGCCGAGTATGAAGCATGTGCTTTTGGTTTGACAGCATTAATAGCCTTAAAGGACGGGAGTGTGGAAGTCTACGGAGATTCTATGTTGGTAGTCCAGCAGATGCGAGGAGAATGGGAATTGAAAGAAGAACGGTTGAAACCTTACATTTTTCACCTCAGAAAGTTGGCACAAGTTATCCCAGATTGTAAGTTTCAGCACTTGCCGAGAGAAGAAAATCATATGGCAGACGCACTGGCTACACTTGCAGCGACTTTGGAAAATCCAGAAAAGTTAGTGATGAGACCGTTAATACTGACAACAGCAAACAGACCTGCTTATGAGATAGAAAGAATTTTGGAAGTTGAGGTTGACGACGGTAAACCTTGGTATTGTGACATTCAGAGGTATCTGGAACATGGTGAACTCCCGGAAGGGGCAGACAGAAAAGACAGAATAGTCATTCAGAAGTTAGCTTCCCAGTATGTGATTTTGAAAGGGGAACTGTACAAGTGGCAAGCAAACGGTATTCAGTTGAAATGTTTGAGAAAAGAAGAAGCTCAGCATGTAATGGAAGAAATACACGCCAGGGTATGTGGTCCGCACATGAACGGGTTGAATCTGTCCCGCAAGATAGTGTGACAAGGTTTTTATTGGTCAACCATGAAAACAGACTGCGCGAAAATGGTAAAGCACTGTCATGACTGTCAAGCACATGGTAATTTGAATCACTTACCGCAAACAGAGTTGCACGGGCTGTTAGAGCCGTGCCTTTCTCAGCTTGGGGAATTGATATGATTGGAGAAATTCGACCGAATGCATCGAATGGGCATCGCTTCATAGTAGTGGCAGTATATTACTTCTCGAAGTGGGTGGAAGCCGAAGCATCCGCAATGTTACAGCAAAACATATGGCAAGTTTATAGCTCGGAACCTCATTTGTCGGTATGGTATGCCGCATCATGTAGTGACAGACAACAGAGTTCAGTTCAAGGTGAGACGAAGACAATGGTTGAAGAAATACGGGATAAGCCACCACAAGTCATCACCGTACAGGCCGTAGGCAAATGGGGTTGTTGAGGCAGCCAACAAGACTATAAAGACGATTTTAGCCAAGATGACAGAGAACTGCAGAGATTGGGCCGAGAAACTACCATATGCTTTGTGGGGCTACAGAACAGCAGTAAGAACAGCAACATGGACCACACCTTACTCTTTGGTCTATGGAATGGAAGTAGTATTGCCGGTAGAAGTGGAAATACAGTCTATGAGGGTATTAGCAGAGGCAGAATTACCGGAACAGGAGTGGGCCGCATAGAGATTTGATCAGTTAGCACTATTAGATGAGAAGAGAACGAAGTCTTTGTATCACATGCAGTTGTATCAGAAGAGACTAGCCCGAGCATTCAACAAGAAAGTATGCCCCACCAATATCAGAAAGGGTGATTTGGTACTTAAGCAATCAAGACCGTCGACGACAGATCCAAGAGGAAAGTTCAGACCTAACTGGGAAAGACCTTACGTAGTGCAGAAGGTAATGGGAAATGAAGCAGTGAAGCTATCAGACTTGGAAGGGAACGAGTTCACCGAGCCGATCAACGTAGACAGATTGAAACAGTACTTTTCCTGAGGGAGAGAAGACCGAGCAGTCACCAAGGAAATTGGCAGAAGACCTAACCCAACGAGATAAGAAAATCATTCATGCATACACGTAACATTGCATTCTCTTCGTGTTTGTTCTTGGTTTTTTGTTCGCAGGTTCGAAGAAAAGAGAAAGCGGCAGAAGTGAGCCAAACAACATCAACGCAGTTTCAGTCTTGGGGATGAGTCCCAGGGGGCGAGGCCCACATCAACAGTTTTTTGGGATAAGTCCCAGGGGGCGATGACCATATCAAGTTTGGGGCGAGGCCCATGTCAGCTTGGGGGTGAGGCCCATATCAGCTTGGGGGCGAGTGTAGGGGTTTTAGGGGCTAAATCCGGTAACGCAGCGGAAGCGGCATAAGATCGTATCTTTCCGATTTCAAAAATTTTTCTCGGATTAATTAAATAAACATATTTATTTAATTATCCAATAATCAAATTATGAAATAAAATTCAAATAAATCATATTTAAGTGAATTTACCAAATTGCCCTTATATTGGTATTTTGTCCATTTTAGTCCGAAATTGATCTAATCAATTTTGAATGATTCTAAATCATTTCTAAGATGAACTTAGCATGTTCAAAACATCAAAACACCAAAAGCACCAAAAATCCCCAAAAGTCTATCATTGGCCGAATGCCTCCCATTAGGCTCCAAAGTGTGTACTTTGTCATTTCATGCATCAAAACACATCAAGATGTAATCCAATGAACATGAAAATTTATATGCATCATATACACATCCAAATCACACATATATGAAAACCCCCAAATTTGGAATTGGTCATGACCCTAATTTTTCAATTTCTTCAAATTGGACAAATTAGACCAAATTGGTTAAATCAATTACTTCAATCATGTTTCTTCCATCCAATAAAAGTGTCAACACAATGAAAACACTCAAGATCAAATCTAGGTCATCTAAGAGTGGGTCAACAACTCTAGATTAGCAACATGTTTCCAAACCTTAAAAGAAGCTTATACTACAATAGTCACAACCTTCCTTCATCATACATGCTCAACACTTCATCAAACTTCCATCAACAAAACACACAAGGAATAAAGAAAAAACCTAAGAACATCATTGTTAAAGCCTAGATCCTAAGGAACATTTTCCTTTCTAATAGCAAGTTGAAAAAACTTACTAAAATCCAAGCTTTCTTTGATTTCTTCTTTCTTTTCTCACAAGCTTCCTTTGCTTCCATTAATGGAGTTTTTCTTTAAAGTGTATTAGGTTAACAATAAAATGAAATGAAAAACAATATATACTTGCAAGGAATGCCTTGGCCGATTTCACTAAAGGAAAAACAAATATTGTAATTTCATTTTCATTTCACTTTATTTTAGTCAACTTGGTTAAATATCCAAAAACAACTTTAAAGATATTAATTTAGTCACAATGCAACTTAGAAAAATATAACTCTTAGTTTTAAAGTGTCATGGCCGAAATTTAACAAGAAATAAAGAAAAAAGATATTTTCATTTTCAAACATTTTTGAACAAATATCTTAAGAAGTCAAAATCAATTTGACAACCATTTCCTTTAATGTATAAGTCAAGCCAACTTATACTTATAATCATTCCTAACTTTATCATTTGGTGATATATTTATATTTTATTATATTAATCATTTAACAATTAAATAATTAAATAATTAATTAAATACAAATATATCAAATATATGTATTATATTTACTTTAAATATCTCAAATACATATATTGATGATATATGTCAAATACCTTTATTTGACTATTTATTAATGTGTATTTAATAATATCATATATTAAATACAAATACACATTAATTAGGAAATGACGGTTCGGCCCGTTCGCATGTATTTTTTCGTTTAACGATTAAACGATTTATAAATAATCATCATTATTCAAATGTTGCTCTAGTGCTCTACGAGTATGTTTCATTATTGAGACTCTCTAGATTCAGGTATATCTGTCACGAATCCAATTTCGTGTCCATAATCTACCCCCCGTAGATTATGACGATCGCGGATAAACTAGCTGAATCATACAGGTCGAGGTCATTGCATACGTATAATCCCTCCGTCACAGGTATCCAGATAATCCCAGAGATATAGATGTAAACGTCAAATCTCTATAGGTATCATCTCGTCGACGTATCTATTAGCAATCTAAATAACACTCGGAACTTACTTCCGATGTATACTGTGGCCACAGATTTAACAGACTGCTAAATATATATGGACTACCTATGCTCTGTACACAGAACTGACGGATCCTATCTTGACACACACAGGATATCCTGAGGATCGATCCACACCCAACGAACAGGCGGAGGTCTGATCTAAATAGATCGGTGACGTGACTGCCATCTAAGTGTGGAGGATGTCTCATACATCCGCAGTGGTGTCTCAAGTCGAAGGACCACTATGCTACTCACCCCGAGAAGATTCTTATTGACGTTGGCGTACCATCCATTAAGAATCTTCGGTGAGCCATTCAGTGTTTATCCACTATAAACACCTACACTCAAACGAGTCTCCATAGACTCATGGTTCATTGGGATAAACCATCGGACCAAGTCTCGATATACGACATGTACTGGTCTCAACGGATTTGACTAAACCGACCCGTGTTAGCAAATCTTGACCAGGAACTATGTTTGATAATATCATATAGCAGTGACATTTCCCAATGTCAATTACAAACTAACTTTGTAACTGTGTACTGCATTATATATTATCGGGCCTTTGTCTAATATATAATATCACTAAACCACATTTAGTTTCAATCTAATCGTAATTAGATCGAATACGTATATAAGAACAAGAGGTGCAACCATAAATAAGTAATATTATGGAATAAGAGATGTTCGTATTCATGAATCATACATAAAATACGGTCCGGATTGGCGCTCTGAGCACCAACCCCAACAATTTCTCCCATTTGCTCTAGTGCCAATCCACGGTATCATATACACGTCTCAATGTGCATCGTATGCACATGGCCCTCAAAAGCTCACCAGTACTTAAGAGGAAGAAACAAGTCCGCTATGAAATATCGAGTTTGTCAAACAAACTCTATCGTTTCCCATAGTCAGCATCATTCATATTTAGTAGAATCTAGATTATACATTAATATGACTCTGATGCTACATCGCGTATTGGCTACAGCTACTGAGTTGTCCAAGTATTTAAGGATCAAATCCAAAATACTATGAAGATAATCGCAAGCACAAATAACAATTCAAAACTTTTATTTTAAAAGGTCACTATGCAACTTCATAAGTCAATACTTCAAAAGTTGCATTGATTCCACTAAATAGTAGAATCGTTCGTGACCCTCCCACTGCATCTTTGTGACTCTTTATGACGTAGACTGTCTAACGTCATAATTAGTCTCAAAACTAATATGACCCTAATGGTTGCAGACTATATTCTCCATGAATTAGAAACTCGTTCTTATATCTCAAAGATCACAAGAACGTGTTTCAAGATCCATCATATGGTCTATAAGATGTCAAAATAACTCGTAACAATTACGATTAAATCGACATCTATAATCGCATATAATAAAGTATTCACTATGTCATCATCAAATGATACATAATATTGTTTAGACATTCTAATCAATATCTCTTTCGAAAAAGGAATCATCCTTTACGAAAGATGAATACTATGTATAAGACATACAATAACTGTCGAACAGTTATACTAACTGTCATACAGATAGCCTTGTTATGTCCTTCATTAGATCATATCTAATGTACGACTAATAGGGGTATCTCACACGTCCCAAGTTTCATATCATATATAAAACTTTTATATCAAATATAACAGAGACTACTCCCACTGCTTTCATGGAGTAAAGAAGACTTAGGTAAATCTTTTACCTTACAAACATCTCATTATTACTATAATAATGACAATTTTCGTTAAGATATATAACACTAGAAAGTAATCTATACGCTCCCACTAACCCTTTTTATCACATATGTATCTATATACTTTGACAAGATCATCAATCTGACGATATCAAAATAGAGAACACTATTTCTGGAAGACTTATCTGAGTCTACAATAGGCTCTATAAGCTAGCACACTAAACTGCGATCTCAGCAGAACACAAACTCTAGGGCCATTTCAGAATGAACTCTTCAAATAAGGAAATCACAACTGATCTCTTATCTGAATAAGTCATCCAAAAACGCCACTTTGCATTCTTTAGCTAAAATATACAGTTTATCAACATTAACCAATATATCTTTAATTGTTCATTTAGTTTGACTAGAGATACGTTTTCTCAAAATCTACAATAGATTGCTGAGTATAACTTTTCTCACTGTCATACTGTAAAGGTCAAACCTTTATAAGCTCACCAAGCTTCGCTGCGCAAAACATTAGCACATATCATGAACTAATTCATAATGAAAGCTTAATCAAGTTCAAAACTTGATCGTAGTAAGCTATGAACAATCTTAGATCTAAGGTTCAATGGTGAACTCCAGAATCGATATCAAATATCGCTTCCATTACAAGTTATAGGATAATTTTTCTTCATATAAGAAAACAACGGAACCATTAAGTATCAAATACTCGTGAATGATTCTGTATCCTATTGGACTTGTACAGAAGAAGATGTATAAGGGTTGTTTCATCTTATTAATTACATAGTTCCATTTATAATTTATCATTCTCACATTTGACTTCAAAAGTCAAGTCTTTTCTACAATAGTTAACGTCTGAGGTTACACACCAAGTAATAAAACGATTTTATTACTTAGAATCGTAGGAAAGATATTCTATTAAATAGAATACAATATTCTATTAAACAGAATAAACGATAAACTTTTACTTATACCTCCGAGGTGTAAGTAATTTCCATTATATAACTATTATATAAAAGAAAGATTGAAATCTCAAACTTTTCAAGATTCAAATTTTTCTACCTATACATATCATATATGCAACTGTAGAGAAAATAAGGAACATTAATTAAAGAGATGAATTAGTGTTATTGGAGTATAACCCCAAGAGTATTGAAACTAATTCGGACATTCAATATCAAACGAACCAAATCATATAAGATCCGATTGCTCCCACTACTCAATTCCATCAAGATGGAATCGTGGAAGAACAATATTGAATATGAATCATATTCACTAAATAACCTTAGAACTAATTACTTTAAATTCATACGTTTGATCGTATCAAGGATCTTTGAATAGTTCAAGACATGTTATGAATTTTGAGGATAGAATTCTCTAAAACCTTTAGATTGAATATATTTGAACAAGTCAAAAATGTTCAATCTACGTTTCATCAGAACGGATTGAAAGTACTTGATACTTTCAAGACTTTCAATATGTGTTCCTTCAGAAACACGTAACTAAGTTATGACCATTATCAACCAAGTTACGAAATAAAAAAACTACCTTAAGCAATTATTATTATTAAAATACATACATCCAATGTATCAGTTTAAATAAATTTGGTGGGTCCAATGACAATCATTGGTTAAACGAGATCTTAATCACTTTCCTGAATACAATATTCATAAATGGATAAGGATGTGTGGTGTGATCTAGTATCAAACCATCCTTTACCATACGGGAATAAGCATCCAATGCTTAAGTGATTAAACTCATAAAGCACCGTTCTAAATTATTTACTTTACCGAATAATTTCTCTTTATGTTATCTCTACGTCAATGACACTACTAGTTATTATAAAATATGTAACAATTGTTTATAAAGAATAAGTGACCATCCAATAGTCGCGAGTCCGATATCAATATCAAAACAATCGTAAACCAATATTTCAAATAACTAGACGGGAGATCTGGTATCCAATACCTATAGTTGTAGTATTTGTTGAAAATCAATATTTTCTATACACAAATATATGCATCTCCTTTCTTTAGCTTTACTATTTGCATTCAACTATTCACAACAATTGTAAATAACTGATTAGCAAATTGTGTCAGACACATTACCTCTAAAGGTAATTAAAGCTTAGAAACGTCATTACTAGATAAACAAATACCTAATAGGGCTTTCTAAATGCCAGTCAAGAATCTTGAGACATGAACTAATTCAGTCAATCTTACTGCATAAGAAACTTTGTCTCTAAAGTATTATATTCTAGAGGGGATATCTATCTAGATTATCTATTATGACTTAGAAATTAAGTCATTAACCATCTTTATTTTTGAAGAAAAATGGAACAATAGTTCCCGATGGTTTAGACTAATCTAATAATATCCTATAGTCTATTAGTATCTAGAATTATTCTAGAATAACTGCAACCAAGAGTCTAGTCAGATAACATATCAAAATATGTGTGCAGTAAATAAAAGTTTAATTCTATATAAACAATAGAATAAGGAAACAAACAAGCAGCAATTTCCATAATAACATACACTGCCTAAGTTATGGAATATTAAACTTAGCAGTGCCTCCCACTATTTTTACGTAATGCCGTAATCCCCAACGGAAAGACGAGAATTCAATAATTAAATCGAATTCCATAATGGGAAGAGGACCCCATGAATATATTTCGACTCACAGCAGAGGCACGGTCTCGCCGACGTATATTCACAGGTAGACAACTAATTGTCAATCACTCACTAGTGACTCCAAGGTTCCGGTCCTGGCCGTTTCTCGTTGTCGCTGCGAAGGCAGGCCCACAAGGAGACGTACCAAGGTTAAACTTGTCAATGATAAACTCAAGTTACTTGCGTAACCCTGACAGCTAGGGCACGTCAGGATTCGCTTTCGCTTGAATCTATCTAGTATCCAATATACATTCGGCATAAATAAATTTCTATCAGCTACACCCTCACAGCAGAGGCGACGGTCCGGGGATGTAGTCAATGAAAAGATATTTATAAACTGTATTGACAAGACGGACCAAGAAACAAGTATTCCAAATACTAGTTACTTAAAACCTTATTAAGCGGGGATATTCCATTAAGTGTCATACACCCTAAATCTAATCAAATTAGATTATAACATGCATGTATAAAGTCAAGAAAACATGATTAAACATTGAATAAAACAAGCTAATCATTTATGGAGGCCTAGAATCAGACTGCTCTGATACCAATT
>SKCR01045202.1:0-56105 GCA_019454045.1 Zanthoxylum bungeanum | reverse complement strand
TTTATATTACATGATGTTCTATGGCATATATCCCAACAATCTCCCACTTGCACTAGAGTAAATGGGACATGTCACGTAATCCTAGACCATTTAGGTGACCTTCAAACACTTTAGCTGACAAGGTCTTTATAAACGGATCAACCAGGTTCTTTGTGGATGCAATCTTTGTAACAGAAACATCTCTTCTCTGTACTATCTCCCTTATGAGATGATATTTCCTCTCTATATGCTTTCCTCTCTTGTGACTTCTTGGTTCTTTTGAATTTTCCAATGCACCACTATTATCGAAATAAAGTGTGAGTGGTTTATCCATATTTGGAACGACTTCTAGATCTCTTAAGAACATACAAAGCCAGATTGCTTCCTTAGCTGCTTTGCAAGCTGCTACATACTTTGCCTCCATGGTGGAGACAACAATACAAGATTATTTTATACTCCGCCATACTATAGTCCCACCACTTAGGGTAAACACTGACCCAGATATTGATTTCCTAGAATCGACATCCGTTTGAAAATCAGAGTCTGTATATCCTCTTAGGATCATATCCTCACCAGAATAAACAAGCATATAATCTATCGTTCTCTTAAGATACTTGAGAATGTGTTACACAGCCACCCAATGATCATATCCTAGGTTAGAATGAAACCTACTGACTACTCTCACTGCAAAGCAGATGTCCGGTCTTGTGCATAAAATAACATACATGAGACTACCAACTGTTGAAGCATATGGGATATGTCTCATTTCCTCAACTTTTTGAGGTGTCTTAGGAGATTGTTCATTTGACAAGAGAATTCCATGTCGATAAGGCAAATTGCCTTTCTTGGAATTCTGCATCCCAAATTGCACAAGGATCTTTTCGATGTATGATGCTTGAGATATAAATAATAGTCGTTTCTTGTGATCCCGAAGTATCTGGATCCCAAGAACATAATTGGCATATCCCAAATCTTTCATTTGGAATTGGTTATCTAGCCAGATTTTCACGTCTGATAATAGCTTTACATCATTCCTAATGAGTAAAATATCATCGATGTATAAAACAAGAAAAACCACCTTCATGTCAATGAAGTGTTTGTATACTCAAGGCTCATCAACATTCTGCTCAAAGTCATAAGACTTGATCATGGTATCAAATCTTATGTTCCAAGATCGAGATGCTTGCTTGAGTCCATAAATGAACCTTTACAGCTTGGAAACCTTTTGCTCTTGACCTTGGCCTATGAACCCCTCTGGTTGTACCATATAGATACACTAATCAAGATTGTCATTCAAGGATACAGTCTTGATATCCATTTGCCAAATCTCATAGTCATAATATGTGGTAATAGACAAAAAAGAGTGTGGATAGATTTTAGCATGGCTACTGGTGAGAAAGTTTCTTCATAGTGAACTCCCTCTTACTAGGTATAACCCTTGGCCACTAGCCTAACTTGAAGGTCTGTACCTTCCCATCTGCTCCTTTTTTTCTCTTGTAGATCCACTTACAACCTATGGGTTTTACCCCCATCAGGTTAGTCCATAAGTTCCCAGACTTAGTTGGAGTACATAGACGTCATCACAAGGTTCATGGCTTTGAGCCATTCCTCTTTGTCGGAATCATCCATTGCACTATGATAGGTCAATGGATCATCTACATCATCGCTGGAGGTGACAACTTGTGCCTCTCCAACTCCTAGATAGTGATCAGGTTGTCGTACAACCTTCCCACTACGTCTAAGTGGCAGATCATTCTAACGAACTTGCATCTGACACTCAGATGTCGAAGGTGCTATGTGTTTGTCAACTGTCATTGACGATGGTGTGCTGGTCGAACCAACAAGTAACTCCTCGAGTAACACTTTACTTCGAGGTTTGAAATCCCTCATATAGTCCTCCTCTAGAAATGTAGTGTTTGTCGATACAAACACTTTGTTATCATCAGGGCTATAGAAGAATCCACCCCTAGTTTCCTTAGGATAGCCTACAAATAGGCACACCTGTGAACGTGGCTCCAACTTAGTAGTCGTATTCTTCAGCACATATGCTGGACACCCCAATATGCGAAAATATCGTAAACTAATTTTACGACCACTCCACATCTCTAAGGGAGTCTTAGGAACAGACTTAGATGGAACTACATTAAAGATATACATTGTTGTTTACAATGCATACCCCCAGAATAAACTAGGTAGTGAACTATAACTAAACATAGATCTTATCATGTCTAGTAGGGTCCGATTTCTCCTCTCTGCAACACCATTTTGCTATGGTGTTCGAGGTACTGTGAGCTGGGATACTATCCCATGTTCAACTAAGAATTCCTCGAAATCTCTGTCAAGGTATTCTACTCCATGATCTGATCATTGAGTTTTGATTGCCTTACCTAACTGGTTCTCAACGTCAGCACGATACTCTTTGAACTTTTCAAAAGTATATGACTTGTGTTGCATTAGGTAAACATACTCATATCTTGAATAATTGTCAATAAATATGATGAAGTATTCATAACCACCTTGGGCTCTTACATTCATCGGTTCACTAACGTCCGAATGTATTAGATCAAGTGGTTGACTGGTTCTTACACCTTTTCCAGTAAAAGGTCTCTTGGTCATTTTTCTTTCTAAATAGGATTCGCAGACTGGTAAAGTTCTGAGCTTTAACTGGTTTAAGGCTCCATTTTTTATCAACTTATCTATCCGGTCAAGGCTGATATGACCAAGTCTAAGATGTTACATATATGTGCCATCGTGAGAGATCTTTTGCCATTTTGTTTTAGGTTTTTCAAACTTTAACATTTCAGTATTGAGCAGTGATATATGTGTTAACGGTCTTAACATATACAAGTTATTTTCTGAGTTTCCTGTGCATATGGTTAATCCATTTCTACCAATAATAACCAAATTACTATTAAAAGAAACTGAAAATCATCATCCAAAAGTTTGGAAACATAAATCAAATTCCTGCGAAAACAAGAATGAATAACACATTGTTCAAATTTAAATAACTTTTATTTGAAAAACTTAAACGAGAAACTCCTACTGCTCTTGCTGAAATGGCATCCCTTGTCCCCATCCTCGTGGTGTAGTCACCTTCAGCAAGGTCCATTCATGAGTTAAGTAGCTGGAAAGAGAACAAACATGGTTAGTGGCTCCAGAATCAACAATCCAAGCGGATTTATCATCATCCACTAATAGAGATTCGATAACAAGTAAATCGTATTTACATGTAGCCTTCTTCTCCTTCAGCTCAGCAAGGTATTTAGGACAATTCATTTTCCAATGTCGTCTTTGTTGCGGTGGAAACACTTTCCCTTGGGCTTGGCATCTTTGGTTCCTTTCTTGTTCTTCTTCTTCATAGGCTTTGTCTTAGCCTTCCCAATTCCTTTCTTATTCGTCTTTGCAGAATTAGAATACTCAGCAATATTTGCCTCAGCATTAGGCTTACGAGGATCCACAAGCATGGACTCGTAATGGGTTAGCTCATTTAGCAGCTGGGTCAAAGTAAAAGTCAACTTGTTAATAACATAGCTGCTTTTAAACTGCAGGAAACTCTTCGAAAAAGTTTCTATAATCATGGTAACCTGGCTGCGCTCGTCATTACGAGAGCCATAGGTTTCTGCTGTATTCAGGTAGGTCTTCATCCTCAAGACATGCTCTTTGACTGATGTCACATCCTTCATCCTAGCAGTCATCACTGAGACCATGGCCTCAAGATGTTGACGCTCCGAAGGTTGCCCAAGCATGCCTGCAATGACTCCATCATCTGAGATGTTATAGTCATAGGCTCATGCTTTGCAGCAAGAACCTCGGACATCCTTGCTAGCAAGTAGCAGCGGGCCTTCTCATTAGCCGCGGCCCATTTTTAGTAGGTATCGCGAAGAGCTTGGCCAGCATTTCTGGCCGGCTCGGGAGGACACTCCTCCGTCAGGACAAACTTGAGGTCTTACAGACCAGGATAGCTTTCATGTTACTTTTCCACTTAACATAGTTTTCTCCCGTTAATTTATCATTTAAGAGTATGGAAATAATTAGAGAAACCATGGATGGAAAATAAAAATAAAATACATTTAATATCATTCATCGTATATTAAAACTATCAAACAATTTTAGCATAAATTTAAACATGATGCATGAACCATGAATAACGAATTAGAAACCTAAGAGAATTACTATGCCACAAAAATCTATCATCCCACAAATAAGTACCGTCGTATGGTAGGTCAAGTATTTGTATGATAGATCGAGACAATTTCAATCGATTAATATATGTAGGAATAATTCTTATTCCTATATTAATCAACCACTGTTTGATTTGATCAAGGAATTTTGATTTACATTTAATCATTCTTTTGTGAGTGTGACCCGTCGTTTCAGAACCTTTGGACTTAACTAGTGAAGTGTTACCGTAGGGTATGTCAGTTCACCAGATACATCTAGATACCTATCCTTTAGGAATCCAAACTTGATATTGACCCAAAATGGACACCATCTGTAAGGGGACAAAAGCAAAGCTGTCTCGAGGAGCCTTTTGAATCCCACGTTTTCGGACTAACAACGGAGATCGCGAGATATATTGTCGTATGTCCCTCTCCCACTCACTATTTTAAAATTAAGGTTTCTATTTTAAAAAATCCAATATTTTATATTTACTAATGTGAATAAATTTATGGCGGCTAAATCATAATTTTTACTAACACTAGTTTATTATTAGTGACGTAACCAATTTTAACTCTTAAAATTATATCACTAATATCATTAGTCTCTACTAATTAATATACTCAATTAAACTAATTTAATTGGTGTAGTATTGGTGACCTATTATATTTTAACTCTTAAAATACTAGAACACTAATTAGTTTAAAATTTTTGGAATTCTAAAATGGTTAAGTTTTTAATTAAACTATTTAATTAATCTAAGTGCGTTATAAAATCCAAAGGTACGTGTGGAATTGTATCCCGAGTGTAGACCACATTACTGTTCATTCGGATTTGGCTATGGAATTCATATTAGGGTTTCCATTCTATATACCAATGGAATTTATGATGCACTTATTAAGCCCAATATATTAGAATTTCAAATTTTAAACTTTAAAACTAATGAATCCAATTAATCATTTTCCATGCATACCATATTCCAATTTAATATTTTAAATCACATAAAATCACATTTCATGTATAGAATATATATGCATCAAAAACATGTTATGGCATGTGAAATGCAAGAGTGGGCACCCTAAGGCTATATGACATGTTATTCATACATTTCGAATTAAACATGCATACAACATAAAAATATTTTGCATTTGTCGGGCTCTTATTTTTTCCTATACTAATCTAATTAGTACAAAAATATCCCAAGGCATCCATTGGTCTTCAAATCTCGCTCCAAGGTGGTATTGGCTTCTTTTGCGACTTCGGTGCTCCAAATTACAACAATTGAAACTTTTGAATTGGAAAATTAAATTACAACATTTATAAACAATGGCCTTTTGGCCTTACATCTCAAAACAAAAATCAACACAAAAATAAGAGACGAAAAAATTTACGACCATTCAAAATTCATTCATCACATGAAAAACAATAACCATTCATCTTATGGATATTATTTTGTGCCTACTCAAATAAACATGCATATCATTTTATAACTCATATAAATATATAAAAACAATAACTTTAAATCAAAATAGAAAGGTTAAGAACACTTTTCAACCTTTGCTCTTGATGCAAATTGTAGGAACCACTTTCCTAGCGCAGCGGAAACACGTTAGGCACCCGGATCGGAGTTGAAAAAATTGTATGCCCTTCTCTTTGCGTGGCAAAATGTTACCAACACCAAGAATGAATTTTTACTTCTGTTTTGGATAAAATTTCAGCCCCCGAAAAGCCACCACAAAACTGGACTGTTTTGCACCCAAAATACGCCGAGGGTGTTGGTTTCTATAATTAGTCCCAAGATCATAATGAACAAAGAAATGCGAATGAATAACGAAGAAGAGTGGCGGAACACACTTACATCGATCGGTTTTGGATGCGTCAAACAACAAAAAATTTCCTCTCCAAGTAGTCCAAGATTAGGCCAAGGCAATCCACAATGCTCCAAGCTTTGTTTTGTCTTTCCAAGCTCTTGAATAGGTTTCCCTAATCACCTTGTATGATCCCTTGAAGAGTGCTAGCTCAAGGAGAATTTTTGCCACAAAAATTCTGCACTTTCTCCTCTCAAAATTCGATCTTGATGAAGAAAATGGGAGAGATAATATTTTCACAGGTTTCGGTCATTGAAGGAGAGATGAAGATTGTGTGTATTTGTTTCAAAAACAATTATAAACCATATACCAAAAGTAGTATTAGGTAAAAGTCACACAAGCTTTCAATGCTTTGATTTTGAAGTGTAACACACACAATCGACAACTCACCTAAACACAGCAACCTAAAGGTAATAAATGTGACATGTGATGTGATGGTTGATGTGACATATGGGCCCCACTCGATTCCGAATGCGAGTGGGCCCGTAAACACTCCCGGGCTCAGGTTCGCTAATTCTGAATTAACGAACTTCCGTCGAGACGTAATTAAATCGAATTTAATTAAATAATTAAGCCTAGCAAAATTACTATTCACGTCGCTAACGAATTAATTCTAAATTAACTCGTTTGCCCGAATTAAAATCTAATTTTAATTTCGCGTCGAAATCTAATTTCGAATAATATATCGAATATATTATTTTAATGATTAATTCCAAATTAATCTTTCTCTCTCTTCAAATAGTACTTTATCCAAGATAAAGTCTCTCCGCAATTAATCCCAGATTAATTAAGCTCGAATCATACGTCATCGGTGAATCTTCAGGAAGTGACCCAAGAGATCCCTGGATATGTTGGCAGTAAATATGGTCGTTGGACTATCCGAACACGTACGTACCTCGTACTACATTTTTACCGATTTACGAGACAATGTTGGCTTCTAGCAAAGCGCCATGCCTACCCAATTCTCCAAAAATATTCTTACTGGAATATACGATCTTTATCAGGCGTAGTATACCGTAGTATTTTGTATTGCGATCCAGTATCGGATGTCACGTGCAAGGCCTGGGGTTAGAATAGTGTCTGCCCCGTACGAAGCACATATCGGATATCAAGCAACTAGTCTCTTTGAATCGGATAATCATGACCTTATCATGTTATCCCGATGGTTGCAACACAATAGAGAACAAGTTCTGAATCCCTGCGTGATCATCATCTCCATATGTCTGAAGTGATACTTACGTCTTGACATCACATCCAATACACTACGATTCTCAATAAACCCAGAAGAGGCGTACACAGAACCTGTTAAAGCCCTGGACGACGAAAACCAAAGTTTTCCGATTGTCGCAAGTACTAGCGATGCAAGTCTCAGGTTAAGACCAAATACACCTACCCTGAAGCGGACTCCCATAGACACATATACATACTACCAATGGGATTCCGCGGGGTCTATCCAGAGCGAAGCTGTTTTCCGTACCATCGGTAAAACACAACCTCCTATCGCACTTGTATAAGTATCATATACTTAAATATATGAGAACTATGCTGTTATGCCCTCACAACGTGCACAAGTGCAATACTAGTCTATTCCGCATTATCGATGTCCAATCTCGATAATACTACGACTAGGGATATTTAATGATTAACCTTTATGGATTGATACTGTCTCATATCATCTCAATCCGGAACTAATCATATGGACTTTTACCATTTATATATGAAAGTAAATAAATTACAAAACGGTAAAAGGCAATTTCATTACAATATAGTTAATTTTGTACAAAAAACACAATGTCTTTTACAAACAGTGACGCTATGGGTCATAACTGTCCAACAGAGGGTACTGCCTGAAACAGCCCATTATTTGCGTGACTCACTGCTGTGTTTTAGGTCTTATTTTTCAATTATAAACAGCCCCAACACAGCCGCTAAAACAACCTTATGTGTTCCCTAAAATTTTGAATTAAGAACAATATAAAACGAGCCCCGTTTCACCAATGTTATGCGCGGCAATGAGCAAAACTTTCCATGTTATGTCTCGTTACTAACGGAAACTGGTGTGGGCTAGACTCACAAAACTAATCCCTAAACACTTTAGAGATTAATGTCACACAAGGTTTATCTTTATTTTTGTTCTTTTTCTTTTTATTATTTTCTCAACACTTGAGAGAGTTTGAAGAAGAATAAGAAGAAGAAGATGGAGGCTAGCGTTATATATGAAATATTTAGCCAAAAAGAAAAAAAAAACAAGAAATCTTTTTATACTTAGTGTTATTTATTTTCAAAATAAATAAAACCCTTCCCCTTCCACCAAGGAGAATTTCGTCCAAGTTAAGGAATTTCTAATAAATTTTGTAACTTCAATTTTTAATTACCATAATTAAAAGGATATTACAAAATTAAAAGGTCATCACCATTTTAAAAGATGTAACTCCCAAATTTAAATTCAAGAGTTTTGCAACCTAGCATAACTCACCAAGAGTTTCCAAATTTAATGCAAGAGTTTTGCAACCGAGCATAACTCACCAAGGGTTTCAAAAACCCAAAATCTGGAAATTCCAAATTTGACCTCATTAAATTATATCATATAATTATTAAACCATATATTAAATTTTAATATAAAGTTCTAAGTGTGACAAAATAACATTATTAATCATATTAATAATATATATACATATATGAGTATATAATTGGACTATCCAATTATACTAAATCCGCTACAATATATTAAGCTAGCACGGGGACCAAATGGACTTACGGTTCGAACTCCAATAATCTCGGAATATTAATTAAGCTCTTAATTAAATATTCTGAATTATTAACTCTGGGTTATTCCACTAAAAACCTGAAGTTTCACTCTCGTTGCCGTATATAGTATATATTAATTCGAACCACGTCGGTGTCCATCAATATAGTCATTACATACAGATTAATCATTCACGAGTATCTCGTAATTAGAGCCGGATCATAATGTCTGTTATATTCCTCTAATTATTTTTACCCTAAGTACCATTGATTCTCTAATGAATGATTTATTCATAACCATTATGAATGTTAATCTTTCTATTCGTAATAGAAAGACTTGAGCGCTCTAACCGTTCAAGTACCGAATCAACCCTTAAGAAAGATATTCCTCTACTTCTCGCAAGAAGGAATGAACTCAATATCTATGTAAAACGCCCCCAGCTACACACCAAACCATATCCCCGAAGTACGTAGCTATTGGTTGGGATTGCTACACTAACATCACCTTTGTAAATCAAATGACATAGCCTGTCATGTAGGAGTTCGTAGTACACTCAGGATTAAGATCAATCCATATATGACCATCTGGTATATTGAAATGAATTTCTTTATTTAACGAAAATTTTAAGAAACTCATTTCTATCTGGGTCCAGTCATATTTGATCACATCATACAAGGTGCCTCCATTCTCATGTCTCCATATGGACGATCTCGGATCAAGGTCTCCATATGGACGATCTCGGATCAAGGTCGCCATACAATTATAGAATGGACCGCGACTATAGATAAACCACAAACAAAGTACCCGCTTTGTTTACTCTCTATGGACTATTTTAGATTACAAACTTCAGACTTGAATCCTCTTGTATATGACACTCATACACTAAATCTGAAGGGACATGAGTAATCTAAAGTAAACATGATAATATACAATATGCGATATTAAACAAACACTTTGATAAATGAATAATGCATCATTTTATTTCATAAAACATAATATCGTTTACATTACATGATGCTCTAAGGCATATATCCCAACACCTCTGACCATATCCGAGACACAGAAGAGTGCTTCGCCATATTCATGATGTATAAAATAAAGCTTAACTCTTTGAACTGTGCATTCGGGGCATCAACAGGGCAATTCTTGGGCCAAATTGTGAGTAAAAGAGGAATCGAGGCCAACCTAACTCAAATCCAGATCATATCAGAGATTGAAGAGCCACAGACGATCCGTGAGGTTAAGAACCTAGTGGGAAAGATAGATGCCTTTGATTCGGTTAGTGTCAAAAAAGTCTGAAAAGTGCAAGCCTTTCTTTAAAAGCATCAAGCAATCAAAAACACTCGCCTAGAGAGAAGAGCAGTGTCAGGCCCTGAAAGAGATCTAGGTATATATGAGTAGATCCCCCACACTCACAGCACCAACAAAGGGAGAAGATCTATATTTGTACCTGACCATGTCAAAAATAGCAGAAGCATATTGTTGGTTATAGAAGAAAATAAGAAGAAACAACCATGTATTTCACAAGATACAGTCAGACGTAGAGACTCAGTACAATATGATTGAAAAGATGGTACTGGCCCTAGTAACGGCAAAGAAGAAACTATGGCCCTACTTTGAGTCCTATAATATATTTTTGGTGACCAATTATCTTATCAGATAGGTACTGTCGAAGCCAAATCTTTCATTAAGACTTACCAAGTGGGCAATAGAGCTGGGGTGTTTGACATCCGTTATGCACCAAAGACATCAAGGAAATGGCAAGCAGTAGCAAATTTTCTGGTCGAGATTCAGAGTTTTGAACCAGTTGAGAAGGATCATCTGACTCTCTCCGAGGAAACCGTTCAATGAACTATACATACCAACGGATTTGTGAACAGACGATGAGCTGAGCTTGGAGTTGTGCTCGAGTCAGACTCGAGGGTAATAATAGAAGAAGCTCTCAAAATCTCATACCCTTCCACCAACAAAAAAGTAGAGTACGAGGCTTTGATGCATGGGCTAAAATTGGCTTCTATGTTTAGAGTAAATATGTTTAATGTGAACCTCGTCTCTGAATTGGTGTCATGACATCTGGATAGGAGATTCGAGGAAAAAGATCCCAGGATGCGAGAATACGTAAAAATATTAAGAAAAATATTGGATAAGTTTACAAGAGTTGAGTTGCAAGCCACCATGAAAGAACTGAATGTCAGGGCCGACAGTTTGGCGAATAAGGCTGAACGAGGAGAGTGTAAAAGAGAAAGTCGACTATCCATCCCTAAGATTAAGAAAATAAGGATATTGGATCCCGACACAATGGAACCCCTAGCGTCAGACCCACGGTCATCAGACCCACGATCGTCAGACCTTACTTCAGTATGACCTGGTAGATCAAAGCCTGAGGAGGCAGAACTAGAGAATTTGTTGATGATCGAGGGAAACTCCAACAATTGGGTAGACCAGATCATAAACTATTTAGAAAATGGGATACAACCCCAAGACAAAAGCGAAGCCCAGAAGTTCAGACTAAAGACTGTCAGATATACAGTAAAATGGGGGAACTGTTCTGGAGATTGTTCGATGGGTCATTCCTACGATGTGTCATAGAACGAGATCTATAGTACGTGATATAATAAGTCTATGTGGGGATATGTTGCAATTATACATGCAGCAGAAACTTAGCACACCAGATACTCACTGCCAGATATTACTAGTCGTATCTGATGGAGAGTGCAAAAAAACTTTGCACGAATGAGCGAGAACTATTAGAAGCACGCCCCCATAATACACCAACCCTCTAAAATGATGAATTATATAGTCAGCCTCTGGCCCTTCGCACGCTGGGGTTTGGAAATCATTGGGAAGCTTTCGGTGGAAAAAAGAGGGACCTATTTTGTTTTATTGGCCACCAATTACTTTACCAACTGGATAGTGTAGGAAACGCTTTCCTCGCGCAGCGGAAATGACTAAGGCACACAGATCGGACTTGAAAAATTTTCTGCCCTTCTCCTCCTTTTGCCGAATGGAACCAGCAGGTGTACTGAAGTTTTGCTACTGTTTTTGACAAAACAATCAGCCCCGTTTCAGTCCCGGAACATTCCCCTAATAGCCCCAAACAGCCAGACAAAAACCGGATTGTTTTGGACTCGATTCGCTCCCAACGTACTACAGAAACAGCCCCTGAAATGTGTGGATAGCAGCTGTGTTTTAGTTCTGATTTTTCACTTGAAAATAGCCCCAAAACAGACCCAAAACATCACAAAATATTCCCCGAAAATTCTTGATTAAAACGAAACCAAACGGAGTTCCATTTCACCAAGAAAGGGGCGGCAATGAGCAAAAATAATGCTCAATGTCGTGTACAATAAGAAAGAGATGAAGATGATGATTTGTTCAACACCACAAAGTCTTCAGAACTATATCTCATTACCAACGGAAGCTTGTGTGGGCAAGACTCATAAAATCAATCCCTAAACATTTTAGAGATATAAACACACTTGTATATTTTGATTTTATTTTTCTTCTTAGTTAAGCTTTTCTCAAATTTTGAGAGAATAAGGAAGAAGAAGAAGAAGAATATGGAGGCTAGGTTAGAATGAAAGGCTTAGGCAAAAAGAAAAAATAAAATCATTTTTATACCTAAGGTTATTTGTTTCCAAAACAAACAAATCATTTCCCCTTTCCTTACACCAATTTTCGGCCAAGGCATAGAAAAAATATTAATTTTGTAAATCCAATATTAACTTTCCATAAAGCCCATATATGTTACAAAATTAAATATTTAATTAGCCTTTTGAAAGTCATAACTTCCAAAAATAATACCAAGGGTTTCCAAAACCCAAAAATTGGAATTCCTAATTTAACCTTACATTAAACAAATTTGGAATTCCTAATTTGACCTTACATTAAATTATATCTTTTATAATTTAATACATGTATTTAAATATCATATATTTAATAAGACCATATATTCATCTTTAATATAATTTTTCAAAGTGTGACAAAATAATATTATTAATCATATTAATAATATTTATACTTTTGTGAGTATATAATTGGACTATCCAATTATACTAAATCTGCTATAGTAAATCGAGCTAGCACGGGGACCAAATTGACCTACGGTTCCGAGCTCCAATAATCTCGAAATATTAATTAAGCTCTTAAATAAATATTCTGAATTATTAACTCCGGATTGTTCCACTAAAAATCCGAAGTTGCACTCTCGTTGCCGTAGATGATATATTAAACCGAACCAAGTCGGTGTCCATCGATATAGTCACTACATATAGATTAACCATTCACGAGTATCTCGTAATTATAGCCGGGTTATAATATCTGTTATACCCCTCTAATTATTTTTACCTTAAGTACCATTAATTCTCTAATGATCGATTTATTTATAACCATTATGAATTTTAATCTTTCTATTCGTAATAGAAAGACTTGAGCGCTCAAATCGTTCAAGCACCGAATCAACCCTTAAGAAATATACTTTTCTACTTCTCGCAAGAAGGAGTGAACTCTATGTCTATGTAAAACATTCCCAGCTACACAACAGACCAGGCCCCCAAAGTACGTAGCTTTTGGCCGGGACTCCTACACCAACTTCACCTTTGTAAATCAAAGGACATAGTCTGCCATGCAGGAGTTTGTAGTACACTCAGGATTAAGATCAATCCATATATGACCATCTAGTAGATCGAAATGAATTTTTTTTGTTTAACGGATATTAAAAGAATGTCATTTCCATCTGGGTCCAATGCTATATGATCACACCATACAAGGTGCCTCCATTCTCATGTCTCTACATGGATGATCCCGGATCAAGGTCGCCATACAAATATAGAATGCACCGCAGCTATAGATAAACCACAAACAAAGTACCCACTTTGTTTGCTCTCTCTGGACTATTTAAGATTACTAATTTCAGACTTAAATCCTCTTGTGTATGACACTCATACACTAAGTCTGAAGGCACATAAGTAATCTAGGGTATTCAAGATAATTTATAATATGCGAAAATTAAACAAACACTTTGATAAATGAATAATGCATCATTTATTTCAAAACACATAAAACCGTTTACATCATATGTAGCTCTAAGGCATACATCCCAAAAATCTCCACTTGCACTAGAGAAAATGGGACATGTCACGTAATCCTAGACCATCTATGTGATCTTCAAACACTTTAGCTGACAAGGTCTTTGTAAACGAATCAGCCAAGTTCTCTACGGATGCAATCTTTGTGACGGTAACGTCTCCTCCCTGCACTATCTCCCTGATGAGATGATATTTCTGTAGGTTTCTAATTAGGTCCCAAGATTCATCAAATCAAGCAAGAAATTTGCATGAATACACAAAGGAGTAAGGCAGAATACATACTCACATTGACCGGATCTTGCAACGCGATGAACACGAGTCTTCAAGCTTCTCAAACTCGCGGCAGTGGCCTCCTAGAACTGCAGGGACTGCTCTGTTTTGGTCTGTTTTGGCTCCTCCAAAATCGGCCATTGATGAACACCATGGAAGCTCCAAGCTCCAAAAACGATTCCAAGCTCAAGTGTTCGTTTCCCTATCACCTATGTATCACTAATGTGTGTGCTAGCACTTCTTCTTCTTCTTTGCTTCTCTCTAATACGGTCAAAACCAGAAAATGGAAGGAAGAAAACGGTTCCAAACCGTGAGAGGAAGAAGGAGGGAAGGAGAGGGAGAAGAAATGTGTAAAATGGAGAGAGAGAAATTGAAAAGAAAAAAGTGTATATAGCTTTTTTATATTTTCCAAAAATAATAAAAACCATTTACCAAAAACTTTTTACTTTTCCATAAACCAAAAGGTCAAAAGCAAAAAAGCAAAAAGTGTTTTTCAACTACTACATCAATCACTCAAATCAAGTGACAACTTGTCACATCACTCAAAGTGATATTTGATTTGACGCTTGATGTGACTAGCGATTTGACGCTTGATTTGACTTGCGTGCCGCACTCGAATTCGAAATGCGTATGCGCTCGCAAATAATCACGGGCTCGGGTTCGCTAATTCCAAATTAACGAATTTTCCGTTGCGTCGTAATTAAATGATTACGCCTAGCGAAATCACTATTCACGTCGCTAACGAATTAATTCTAAATTAATTTGTTCGCCCGAATTAAAATCTAATTTTAATTCCGCGTCGAAATCCAATCTCGTATAATATATCAAATATATTATTTTATCGATTAATTCCAAATTAATCGTTCTCTCTCTTTAATTAATATTTTATCCCAGATAAAATATCTCTGTAATTAATCCCAGATTAATTTTCTCTCTCTTCTAATTAATCCCAGAATAATTAAGTGCGAGTCATACATCATCGGTGAATCTTCGGGAAGCGACCCATGAGATCCCCGGATATGTTGGTAGTAAATACGGTCGTTGGACTATCCGAACACGTAAGTACCTCGTACTAGATTTGTATCGATTTACAAGACAAGGTTGGCTTCTAGCAAAGCGCCATGCCTACCCAATTCTCCAGAAATATCCTTATAGGAATATGTGATCTATATCAAGCGTAGTATACCGTAGTATTGCATATTTCGATCCAGTATCGGATGTTCACGTGCTAGGCCTGGGGCTGGAATTGTGTCTGCCCCGTACGAAGCACATATCGGATGTCTGGCAACTAGTCTCTATAATCGGATATACATGACCAAGTCATAATATCCCGATAGCTCGAGCATTTAAGAGAACGGGTTCCGTATCCTATGTGACCATCATCTCCATATGACTGGAGTGATACTTCCGTCTTAACATCACACTCAACACACTACGATTCTCAATATACCCAGCATTGGCGTACACAGAACTTGTTAAAGCCCTGGACGACCTCAACCAAAGTATATTGATTGTCGCAAGTATTAGCGGTGCAAGTCTCAGGTTAAGACCAAATACACCTACCCTGATTGCAGACTCCCATAGACACATAGTCATACTACCAATGGGATTCCGCAAGGGTCTATCTAGAGCGAAGCTGTTTCTCGTACCATCGGTAAAACACAACCTCCTATTACACTTGCATGAGTATCCTATACCCAAATATATGAGAACTATGTTGTTGTGCCCTCACAACGTGCACAAGTGTAATACTAGTCTTTTACGTATTCATCGATGTCCAATCTCGATAATACTCTGACTAGGGATATTTAATGATTTATCCTTCGTGGACTGATACTGTCTCATATCATTCTCCATCCAGGAACAAATCACATGGACCTCTCATCTTTTATACATCTAGGTGATCTAATCACAAATGATAAGAGTGCAATCTCATTTGTCACATAGTTAATTTGTACAACAACACCATGATCTGTACAAATAGTGACGCTATGGGTCATAATTGTCCAACAATCTCCCACTTGGCCTATAGCCAGTCACTCGAGTCTCTGACACCCGACCTATGTACGGTTGGCTCAAACTACTGAGAAGAGGTTTTCGTCAGAGGATTTACATGATTATCATCTGATGCGATTTATTCGATCATCACATCACCACGATGTATGATCCGAACGAATCAGATGAATATCAAAATAAGTATTTGGATCATCGATGAGACCATTAATTCTTTAGCTTGTGCTGACGCCTAGCTCAGCTGCTAACAGAACTATATCTAATCTTATTAGATTTATTATCGACCCAAATGGCTTCTA
Source organism: Zanthoxylum bungeanum (assembly GCA_019454045.1). Taxonomy (NCBI): domain Eukaryota; kingdom Viridiplantae; phylum Streptophyta; class Magnoliopsida; order Sapindales; family Rutaceae; genus Zanthoxylum; species Zanthoxylum bungeanum. The sequence continues at coordinate 39,685 of SKCR01045202.1, read as the reverse complement.
TTGCTGCCTCAGTTGCAGCAATAACCCGCATTTGTTGTTTATTCGGCAACAGTATCTTGCTTGGAAGATTTCCAACTTACTGTTCTTTTATACTATTGTATAGTACCTTTGTTACGACTTATAGTCGTTATCATGAAAGCCAAGCTTTCACTGATTATATTATGGGAATATCATTTCCAAGAAATGATATGTCATCATTACTCAGGACATTCACTGTCAGTGCGATCCCACTAACCTCCTTATATACACAAGAATTATTTTCGTTTTGAATTAAATCATAAACTATTATGATTACATCAAAACGAAAATTCCAAGAACCTAATGCTTGCTTCAATCCATTTATGGATCGAATAACCTGCAAACCTAGTTTGCTTGTTATGGTTCGACAAAACCGTCAGGATGTTGTAAACATCCTCCGAAAGGTTTCCGTTAAGGAAAGCGGTTTTGGCATTCAGCTGTCACATTTCATGAATGAAACATGCAGCATTAGCAAGCATTATCCAAATGGATTTACCATGGCAACAGGTAAAATGTTTCGTCGCAATCAACACAATGTTGATAACTCTACCTTTTCGCTACAAGCCTAGCTTAGTACGATGGTATGTTGCCATCCATGTATGTCTTCCTTGAAGACTTATTTAGTACCAATAGGCACAATGCCTTACGGTACATCAACTAGTATCCAAACATAATTGATATACATGGAATCCATATCGGACTTCATGGCACTTTGCCATAATAGGGAGTCGATACCTTGTATCACTTCCTCATACGTAGTCAGTTGGCATTCCTCAATAAGATAGACATCTTTATGAGGTGAGATCAGAAACCCATACCCCAGGTTGTTTTCTGACTCTTTCCGACCTACGTGGTTCTTGTGTATTCGAAGATTATTGGTATAGTTTCATCCTTGATGAACTATTTGTGTTCTATTAAGATTCGACGCCTGTAATACTATTGCTCCGATTTTCATCGAGTTTTACTATCCTCCCACTTACCACTGCATATCGGTATTCCTCTTAGGAATACTGCATGGTGAGCAACAAACTAATTGTTCTCTCGTGAGTTGTATAAGTACAATACTTATGGTATCCCTAGGATAACCTTCAATTGGCACTTATCCAATTTGGGTTTTAGTTTGGTATCAACCAAACATATGCCTAGCATACCCAAATCTACAGGAATGTGAAACCCGATTTCTTTCATGTTCATATGTAATATGAGATCTGTCAAACATATATTTATGGAACTTTATTCAAAATAAGTTCTGCACTGTTTTGCGTATCCGTTGAAGGAAATGGTAGCTCAGAGCGACTCGTGATTAACTTTATCATGTCTAACGAAATTCGGTTAATCCTGTTCGGACATACCGTCAAACTGACGTGTTCCGGGAGGAGTCCTCATTGAAAGAATACTATACTCTTTCGAGTATACGAGAAACTTATTGCTTAAGTATTTCCATTACGGTCTTACCGTGACGGTTTAATACTTTAGCCGATCTGTTTGTCTATTTCGTGTCGAAACTGAGAAAGTTTCTGATTTGTGTTTCAATCGAAACACATAACCATAACGCGATGCCACATCCGTATAGGTCACGAAATATTCATATCCACATCTAGCCTAGCTAGACATGGGCCCACTTACTTCACTATGAATTAGTGCTAACAGATCGGTGGCACTAGCACTTTTACCAAGTAAATAGTGTTTTAGGCACTTTGCCCAATAAACTAGATTCGTAGACTTTATTTGAATAGAATCAAATCAGTCTTAGTACCTACTCTTCGAAAGTGTGGATATACGATTCTTGTATAATAGTGTCCCTGACAACTATGCCACAATTAGTTTCTTAACTGATCAAATCAGTTTGAGCTATTTATTTGTCATGTGATATATTTGAGATATTATTTATATTCAAAATATAAATTCTGTTATTCACATCTAATGTGTTTATCTCAATATCATCTTTATATAATAAAACACTTTAGTGTTCTAGAATATAAAGGTTCACCCGCAGCGGGTCAAACACTGATATAGAGATAATGTATCTAGTCAAACTAGTTACATTATAACAGTTTCCTAATTTAGGTACATACCCGAAGGTAGTTCCTAAATTCAGGTATCTACGGTTAAAGCAGCGACTTTCGTCCCGTTTTCAATTCGCAGATAAATCTCAATTGAAGTCAGTATCATGTTCAAAATAGATTTTGAACATCAATACATATATTTTATGTACCACACTAAGTATTTAAAATCTAATTTTAATACTAGCTGTGAACATAATTATGACAATCATTTTTGAAGTCAGAGCCTTGCTCGTCTTCAATTCCTTCTTAGGATATGTCATTTTATCTTCCTAGAAGATTATAATGATTTTGCCTTTGCCCTTTTTTTTCATATTCCAGAAGCCTTTAGCCAAGCCTCGGGTTTCTAGAATATCGAAGTAAGGTGCGCCTTGCGCTACTTGCATTATTGCAAACTTTGACTTTATCTCCTCGAGATTAGTCATTAATTCTCCAAGAATTATTTATTGCAATTTTAGTATTTCAAAAGATCTAAAATAGATCCATGAAAATCCTTCAATTTCATTATCATACTTTAAGGATTTAATCCTTAGTTCTGATTCAGAAATTAAGGAGTCTACTTGACAAGTATAATGGATTAAGCACTAAAGTTATCATTACATGAATATTCCAAATATCATGTTCCACTTATTTGCTTAACTTCTGGCTTAGGCTTAATATATTATTTTATCAAATAAATAACTTATTATTTTTCCAGGACCATCCTGAAATTATTCCCAATTTGAAAATTAAACTATTTAAACACATTTTCCCCAGGATTATGTTTTAAATATCAATCTTTCAATTTTATCTTGATTCTAATAGTCCAACTATTTAATCAACGATTTGTGGTACTATGTTATTATTTGATTATTATAGTCCAACTATACAATCAAATATAATTTAAATTAATTAACCTCAATTACATTGATTACTATAATCCAATTATAAAATCAACTGTAAATCGAAATTAATTAATTCAAATATATTGATTACTATAATCCAATTATTTAATCAACTATAATACAGTCCAACTGTTTATTAAAACAAAAATTTAAATATTAGTCCAACTAACATTTAATCTAACGACGAAATAATTTGTGATTGAGCGCGTATGGCGAGTAATTGAACGAGTATTGCAAATTCAATTCTTGCCTCCCACTATTTTTCGGCGAGCCTCTAACCCTCTGTCGAGTACTCGGGAAACCGTGTTTCCTAGTGGGCTAAGATCCCGTTAAATATCACATAATCTTGACTTTGGCCAACAAATTGTATGATAATTAACTAAGTAGATCTCTAATATCAATTGGATCCAATCCAATTCCTAGATTCGGTAGGGGGATATCCAAATCTGAAACATATATATTATATATGCCAATACATCCAATGTATTACCTAACATTTTTCCTCTGAATCAACTAAGCCTTGGCTTGGCACAACAAACTTAGTGATCCCAGTCAAGCGCGACCCATTGACCATGGAAAGCTTCGTAATCAATGTCGATGGACAAGAAGTGGTCTTGACTTTGGCCAACAAACCACAACTTGGACAAGACACTGATATAGAACAAAGCCTTCGTGATTCAAACACATCTTCGACAGACAAAGGCCTTGACTTTGGCCAACAAACCAATGCCGTCTTGGATCTTGAGTGAGAATCACTCAATGGAAGGAAAGGCGCTTAATATTGAGCGAGGGTTTTTCGCGTGCAAATTGGCAACCAATTTATTATCTTTGTTAAAGTCTCATCATCATACACCCTTAAACATGCATTCTAAACACATAATAAAGCGCATATGAATAAAATAATAATGATATGAGGATGGATATTTTACATTGATTCTAGATCAAATCTCTCATTTTCTCTCTCCAAAGCTAGCACATGTATTTACTTCTACCCGTTACACTACACTTCTAAAGAAACCTCATTTACATTTCGGGGAATAGGTGAGAAGAGAATACAAATAGTATGGAGGTGATAAAGCTAGACACGCAGGTCCAATTAATAAATCAAATTTTTTACAATTTCCAAAATTGTCCCACCCGACTAATATCCATCCGATATACATTATTCATGCATCGCAACCATGTATTCATACAAGCATGTTATCAATCAATCTAATCCAATTAATTAATCTGATAATTAGTGATCATCCAATGTTCAAACAACGATTTGATTTTTGCTCGAGTCAAACTCGTTTTGCGAATAAGTACTCAAAGTACAAATTCTTGAATTAAATTAAACTACAAAATTAAATCCAATTCAATTTGTATTTAATACTAATTCATTTTAATTCCAAATTAAATATTACACTTTTACTAACGAACATTTACGATTTAAATTCCAAATTCAATTGTAACGGGTCTCTAAGCCCGATTAACATCTAATTTTTATTTAATTAAAGTCCAATGGGCTTTTAATTAATTTCTTTAAGGCGTGGACTTTTGGTCAACTCGGGTCAAATCGATAACCAAGGTCCAATCCGGGAGTTACCCCATAAGCCAGAAATCAATCTTGGCCCATTAGGCCCAATAAATAATTAAGGTCCATTAGGTCATAATTGGACTTTTTGGATGCGGTTTTGGGCCCAATTGGATCCAACCAAATTGGCCTAAACCTAACTTGGTACAACCAAGCCCAAAAGCCCAATTACAACCTTTAAGGCCCAATTCCAAAACCAAGCCCAATAATTAACTTATAAAATTCCAAATTCCATAATTAATTAACCTAAGTGTAATACACAATTAATCACCCAATTAATATTTCTAAAACATCAATTAGCCTAATTAATCATGCACTTTAACAACACATAGTGTCCAACACATTTTTATCAAAATCAAACCCATTTTACATGCTTCTGTATTCTCGGCAATTAGGGGTTTTTCCAATTCAATCCAATTGAATCCACAATCATCATTTCCCAAATCAATTCAACTCATCCAATGAATCAAAATAAAAAAACACAATGAATTTCAAAAAAACATCATTTTCGGCCAAGCCTACTTTAAAAGGGAAAATTATTCCAAATCAAAATTCAATCCACTTGAACTTCAAAACAACATTACCCACTTGTTTTAAGTCATTCAATGATCAAAAAACAAAAAATCACCAAGAAATTAGGGTTCTTCAATTTCGGCCATGCCTCCAATTTGGGGAAATTTGATCCAACCAAATTTCTTGAAATTGATCATGCACAACATCAATTCAACCTCATTTAAGCATACTTAATCAATCAATTCAACCAATTCATGCTCAAATCGAGTTTACCCAATTTTAACCCTAACTTTTTCATGCTTGATCAAAGCTCATAGATACCATTGTAGGTTTCTAATTAGGTCCCAAGATTCATCAAATCAAGCAAGAAATTCGCATGAATACACAAAGGAGTAAGGCGGAATACATACTCACATTGACCGGATCTTGCAACGCGATGAACACGAGTCTTCAAGCTTCTTAAACTCGCGGCAGTGGCCTCCTAGAACTGCAGGGACTGCTCGATTTTGGTCTGTTTAGGCTCCTCCAAAATCGGCCATTGATGAACACCATGGAAGCTCCAAGCTCCAAGCTCCAAAAACTATTCCAAGCTCAAGTGTTTGTTTCCCTATCACCTATGTATCACTCATGTGTGTGCTAACACTTCTTCTTCTTCTTTGCTTCTCTCTAATTCGGTCAAAACCAGAAAATAGAAGGAATAAAACGGTTCCAAACCGTGAGAGGAAGAAGGAGGGAAAGAGAGGGAGAAGAAATGCGTAAAAGGGAGAGAAAGAACTGAAAAGAAAAAAGTGTATATAGCTTTTTTATATTTTCCAAAAATAATAAAACCATTTACCAAAAACTTTTTACTTTTCCATAAACCAAAAGGTCAAAAGCAAAAAAGCAAAAAGTGTTTTTCAACTACTACATCAATCACTCAAATCAAGTGACAACTTGTCACATCACTCAAAGTGATATTTAATTTGACGCTTGATGTGACTAGCGATTTGACGCTTGATTTGACTTGCGTGCCGCACTCGAATTCGAAATGCGAATGCGCTCGCAAATAATCACGGGCTCGGGTTCGCTAATTCCAAATTAACAAATTTTCCGTTGCGTCGTAATTAAATGATTACGCCTAGCGAAATCACTATTCACGTCGCTAACGAATTAATTCTAAATTAATTTGTTCGCCCGAATTAAAATCTAATTTTAATTCCGCGTCGAAATCCAATCTCGTATAATATATCAAATATATTATTTTATCGATTAATTCCAAATTAATCGTTCTCTCTCTTTAATTAATATTTTATCCCAGATAAAATATCTCCGTAATTAATCTCAGATTAATTTTCTCTCTCTTCTAATTAATCCCAGATTAATTAAGTGCGAGTCATACATCATCGGTGAATCTTCGGGAAGCGACCCATGAGATCCCCGGATATGTTGGCAGTAAATATGGTCGTCGGACTATCCGAACACGTAAGTACCTCGTACTACGTTTGTACCGATTTACAAGACAAGGTTGGCTTCTAGCAAAGCGCCATGCCTACCCAATTCTCCAGAAATATCCTTATAGGAATATGTGATCTATATCAAGCGTAGTATACCGTAGTATTGCGTATTTCGATCCAGTATCGGATGTTTACGTGCTAGGCCTGGGGCTGGAATTGTGTCTGCCCCGTACAAAGCACATATCGGATGTCTGGAAACTAGTCTCTATAATCGGATATACATGACCAAGTCATAATATCCCGATAGCTCGAGCATTTAAGAGAACGAGTTCCGTATCCTATGTGACCATCATCTCCATATGACTGGAATGATACTTCAGTCTTAACATCACACCCAACACACTACGAATCTCATATACCCAGCATTGGCGTACACAGAACCTGTTAAAGCCCTGGACGACCTCAACCAAAGTATATTGATTGTCGCAAGTATTAGCGGTGCAAGTCTCAGGTTAAGACCAAATACACTTACCCTGATTGCAGACTCCCATAAACACATAGTCATACTACCAATGGGATTCCGCATGGGTCTATCCAGAGCGAAGCTGTTTCCCGTACCATCGGTAAAACACAACCTCCTATTACACTTGCATGAGTATCCAATACCCAAATATATGGGAACTATGATGTTGTGCCCTCACAACGTGCACAAGTGTAATACTGGTCTTTTACGTATTTATCGATGTCCAATCTCGATAATACTCTGACTAGGGATATTTAATGATTTATCCTTCGTGGACTGATACTGTCTCATATCATTCTCCATCCATGAACAAATCACAGGGACCTCTCATGGAAATCTGCATACCGATAAGGCAGATTACCTTTCATGGAAATCTGCATCCCAAATCACACAAGGATCTTGTCAATATATGATGATTGAGACATAGCTAATAGTCGTTTCTTGCGATCCTGAAGTATCTGAATCCTAAGAATATAACTGGCCTCTCCCAAATATTTCATTTGGAATTGGTTAGCTAGCCAGGTTTTCACGTCCGATAATATATTTACATCATTCCCAATGAGTAAAATATCATCGACGTATAAAACAAGAAAAACCACATTCCTGTCAATGACGCGCTTGTATACACAAGGCTCATCAACATTATGCTCAAAATCATAAGACTTGATCGTGGTATCAAATCTTATATTCCAAGATCGAGATGTCTGTTTAAGTCCATAAATGGACCTTTGCAGCCTGCAAACCTTTTGCTCTTGACTTTGGGCTATGAACCCTTCTGGTTGTACCATATAGATACTCTCATCAAGATTTCCATTCAAGAATGTAGTCTTGACATCCATTTGCCAAATTTCATCATTATAATATGCGACAATGGATAGTAGAGTGCGGATGGATTTGAGCATCGCTACTGGCGAGAAAGTTTTCTCATAGTCAACTCCCTCTTTTTGGGTATAACCCTTGACCACTAGCCTAGCCTTAAAGGTCTGTACCTTCCCATCTACTCCCTTCTTCCTCTTATAGATCCAATTGCAACCTATAGATTTCACCCCATCAGGTTGTTCTACAAGTTCCCAGACTGAGTTGGAGTACATGGACTCCATCTCAAGGTTTATGGCTTTGAGCCATTCCTCTTTGTCAGAATCATCCATTGCACTACAATAGGTCAATGAATCATCTATACCATCGCTGGATGCGACAACTTGTGCCTCTACAACCCCAAGGTAGCGATCAGGTTGTCGTAAAACTCTCTCACTACGTCTAGGTGGTAGATTATTCTGACAAACTTGCATCTGACTCTCAGATATCGAAGGTACTATGTATTTGTCAACTGTCATTGACGATGGTTTGCTGGTCGAACCAGCAAGTAACTCCACGAGTAACACCTTACTTCGAGGCTTGAACTCCCTCATATAGTCCTCCTCTAGAAACGTAGCATTTGTCGATACAAATACTTTGTTATCATCAGGACTATAGAAGAATCAACCCCTAGTCTCCTTAGGATAGCCTACAAATAGGCACACCTGAGAACGTGGCTCCAACTTTGTAGTCTTGTTCTTCAGCAGATGTGTTTGACATCCCCATATACGGAAATGTCGTAAACTAGTTTAACGACCATTCCACAACTCTAAGAAAGGCTTAGGAACAGACTTAGATAGAACTACATTAAGGATATGCATTGCAGTTTGTAGTGCATATCCCTAGAATGAACTAGGTAGTGAGCTATAACTAAACATAGATTTCATCATGTCTAGTAGGGTCCGATTTCTCCTCTATACAACACCATTTTGTTGTGGTGTTCCAGGTGCTGTGAGCTGGGATACTATCTCATGCTCAACTAAGAATTTCTCGAAATTTATGTCAAGGTATTCTCCTCCATGATCTGATCGTAGAGTTTTGATTATTTTACCTAACTGGTTCTCAACCTCAGCACGATACTCTTTGAACTTTTCAAAAGTATCTGGTTTGTGATGCATTAGGTAAACATACCCATATCTAGAATAGTCGTCAATGAATGTGACAAAGTATTCATAACCATCTCGAGCTCTTACATTTATCGGTCCGCAAATGTCTGAATGTATTAGCTCAAGTTGTTGACTGGCTCTTATACCTTTTCCAGTAGAAGGTCTCTTGGTCATTTTTCCTTCTAAACAAGATTCCCAGACTGGTAAAGTTCCGAGCTTTAACTGGTTTAAGGCTCCGTTCTTTATCAATTTGTCTATTTGGTCAAGGTTGATATGATCAAGTCTAAGATTCCATAGATATGTGTCATCGTGAGAAATCTTGGCCGTTTAGTTTTAGGTTTTTCAACCTTAAACATTTCAGCGTTGAGCAGTGACCTATGTGTTAACGGTCTTAACATATATAAGTTATTTTCTGAGTTTCTTGTGCATATGGTTAATCCATTTCTACCAATAATAACTAAATTGCTATTAAAATAAATTGATTAACCATCATCCAAAAGTTTAGAAACATAAATCAAATTCCTGCGAAAACCATGAATGAATAACACATTGTTCAAATTTAAATAATTGTTATTTATAAAATTTAAACTAGAAACTCCCACTGCTATTGCTGAAATGACATCCCATGTCCCGACCCTCATGGTGTAGTCACCATCAGCAAGGTCCCTCCATGAGTCAAGTAGCTGCAAAGAAGAACAAACATGGTTAGTGGCTCCAGAGTCAACAATCCGAGCGGATTTATCATCCTCCACTAATAGAGATTTGATAACGAGTAAATCATATTTACTAATTTCCTTTTTCTCCTTCAGCTCAGCAATGTATTTAGGACAATTCCTTTTCCAATGCCCATTCTTGTTGCAATGGAAACATTTTCCCTTGGGCTTGGAATCCTTGGAGCCTTTCTTGTTCTTATTCTTCTTCATGGGCTTTGCCTTAGCCTTCCCAGTGATATTCTTCTTCTTCTTTGCAGATTTAGAAGACTCGACAACATTTGCCTCAGCACCGGACTTACAAGGATCCACAAGCATGGACTCGTAATGGGTGAGCACATTAAGCAGTTGGGTCAAAGTAAAAGTCAACTTGTTCATAACATAGTTGCTTTTAAACTGCATGAAACTCTTCGGAAGAGTTTCCATAATCATGGTCACCTGGTTACGATCGTCAATACGAGCTCCATTGGTTTCAGAAGTGTTGAGATAGGTCATCATCCTCAAGACGTGCTCTCGGACTGATGTCTCATCCTGCATCCTAGCAGTCATCACTGATACCATGGCCTCATGACGTTGACGCTCCGAAGGCGGCCCAAAAATGCCCTGCGATGACTCCATCATCTGAGATGCTAAAGCCATTATTCATGATTTGCAGCAAGAACCTCAGACATCCCTGCTAGCAAGTGTTGGACAGTTGTGACCCATAGCGTCACTGTTTGTAAAAGACATTGTGTTTTTGTACAAAATTAACTATGTTGTAATGAAATTGCCTTTTACCGTTTTGTAATTTATTTACTTTGATATATAAATGGTAGAAGTCCTTATGATTAATTCCGGATTGAGATGATATGAGACAGTATCAATCCATAAAGGTTTAATCATTAAATATCCCTAGTCGTAGTATTATCGAGATTGGACATCGATAATGCGGAATAGACTAGTATTGCACTTGTGCGCGTTATGAGGGTATAACGACATAGTTTTCATATATTTAAGTATTGGATACTTATGCAAATGCGATAGGAGGTTGTGTTTTACCAAAAGTACGGAAAACAGCTTTGCTATGGATAGACCCCGCAGAATCCCATTGGTAGTATGTATATGTGTCTATGGGAGTCCGCTTCAGGGTAGGTGTATTTGGTCTTAACCTAAGACTTGTATCGCTAGTACTTGCGACAATCGGTAAACTTTGGTTTTGGTCATCCAGGGCTTTAACAGGTTCTGTGTACGCCTCTTCTGGGTTTATTGAGAATCGTAGTGTATTGGATGTGATGTCAAGATGGAAGTATCACTTCAGACATATGGAGGTGATGATCACGCAGGGATTCAGAACTGGTTCTCTATTGTGTTGCAACCATCGGGATAATATGACTAGGTCATGATTATCCGATTCAAAGAGACTAGTTGCTTGATATCTGATATGTACTTCGTACGGGGCAGACAATAATCCAGCCCCAGGCCTTGCACGTGAAATCTGATACTGGATCGCAATACACAATACTACGGTATACTACGCCTGACATAGATCGTATATTCCAGTAAGAATATTTCTGGAGAATTGGGTAGGCATGGCGCTTTGCTAGAAGCCAACCTTATCTCATAAATCGGTAAAAATGTAGTACGAGGTACGCACGTGTTTGGATAGTCCGACGACCGTATTTACTGCCAACATATCCAGGGATCTCTTGGGTCGCTTCCTGAAGATTCACCGATGACGTATGATCCGAACTTAATTAATTTGGGATTAATTGCGGAGACACTTTATCTTGGATAAAGTACTATTTGAAGAGAGAGAGAAAGATTAATTTGGAATTAATCGACAAAATAATATATTCGATATATTAAACGAAATTTGATTTCGACGCGGAATTAAAATTAGATTTTAATTTGGGCAAACGAGTTAATTTAGAATTAATTCGTTAGCGACATGAATAGTAATTTTGCTAGGCATAATTATTATGTCGCGACAGAAGTTCGTTAATTCGGAATTAGCGAAATCGAGCCCGAAAGTGTTTGCGGGCCCACTCGCATTTTGAATTTGAGTGGGGCCCACAAGTCACATCGCGAGTCACATCACTTGTCATTTATTTGTGATAGATGTCAAAAGTCACTTTTGGTGAGTGACATGTTGTCACTATTCATGATGGAGTTAAGTGTGGCCATTTATTACTATTTTGGAGCCAAATTGGCTTTCACTTTTGTAAACCATTTACCAAATATTTGGTAATTGTTTTTCATTCTTCAATTTACGTTTTAGAAGCCAAATAGAAGAAGAAAAACAGAACTCATTCTCTCTCCCAAAAAATAGCAAAAACCGTGAGCCTTGGAGGTGTTCTTGGAGTTGTTTTTCTTTCATCTTTGCTAGCACAACAAGGATCAAATACAAGGTGATAGGGAACCGAATCTTAGAGTTTGGAATCCTAAAGCTTGGAGCTTCATCATCTTCATCAACAAAGCTTCTCTTGGCCAAATCTTGGAGTAGCTTGAAGGGAAGGAAAATTTTGTTGAGCATCACATCCAATCCGTTCAATGTAAGTGTGTTTCCGCCACATTTCTTTATAGTATTCATTCAATTTCGTGGCTTAAATGATCTTGGGACATCAATAGAAACCAACAATGGTATCAATGAGCCTTGTTTAAGCATGAAATATTTTAGGGTAAAATTTGGGTAAATTGATTTTGAGCATGTTTTGAATAAATTACTTGTTTGAGCATGTTTATGGATGGATGACTTTGAGTTGTTTATGATCAATTTTGTGAAAAAAAAATTGGATGAATTTTTCCCCCAAAAGAAATAGGCATGGCCGAATCTAGTATTACCGTTGAAGTCTTGGTATTTTTGTTTTGATGATCATTGGATGACTTGAAAAGAATTGGAAATGTCGATTTGTAATTCGATCGGATTGAAAAATGAAATCGGACAAAAATCCTTATATGGCCGAGAGCTTCCTTGCATGTAATGAGATGATTTTTTGATTCAAAAATTGTTGGACATAAGTTGAACAAATGAGAACATGATTAATTAATTAAATTGTATTTTGGAAATATGGATTTAGATAATTAATTGATGTATTACACTTTAATTAATTGGATTTTAAAATTTAGAATATTAAAATTTGATTAATGGGCTTAATTTTGAATTGGGCTTGAAATTATTATATTTGGGCATAATAGGCTTGGTTGGGCCAAATTGGTTTAGGTCAATTGGATTGGATCCAAATTGGGCCTAAATCATTCCATTAAGTCCAAATGTAATAAATGAGCTTTAAAAGTTTAATTGGGCCTTATGGGCTAAAATTGGTTTTTTGCCATATGAGGGTGATTCCTCAATTGGGCTTGGTAATTGGGTTTGACCCATATTGAACAAAGCCAATGCCTTATAAAATCAATTGAAATCCCATCGGACTTTAATTAAACGAACATTGGATGTTAGTTGGGCTTTGAGACCCCGAAAGGATTAGATTTGGAATCTTAATCATTAAAGCGCATTAAAAAGTGTAGATATTTAATTTGGAATTAAATACATGAATTAGTATTGAATACGGATTAAATTAGATTTTACGAGTAGTTCAATATAATTCAAGAATTCGTACTTTAAATACTTATTCTCAAACGAGTTGGAGTCGCGCAAATCAAATCATTGTTTGAACATTGGATTATCACTAATATTCAAAGATAATTAATTTGATTAGTTTGATTGAATAACATGCTTGAATGAATACATGGATGTGATGTATGAATAGCGTATATCAGATGGATATTAGAAGGGAAAGGGCAATTTTAGAAATTATTGTAAATTCAGAATTTATAAATTGGACCTGCGTGTCCAGCCTTCTCTCTTATTGATTCTTTGTATTCTCTTCTCACCTAATTCCCCTCAATGTTAATGAGGTTTCTATTATTGTATTATGTAATTGGGTAGAAGTAGAATAGTGCTAGCCGGGGAGAGGAAAGGGAGTGATTTGTTCTAGGAACAATATGTTTAAATATCCATCCGTATATCGTTATTAGTTTACTTTCCGTGCCTTATTATGCTTTTAGAAATGCATGCTTAAGGGTGTATGATGAGACCTTAACAAAGATAACAAATTGGTTGCCAATTTACGCGAAAAACTCTCAAAACATATTAAGCGTTTTTCCTTCCGTTGAGTGATTCTTACTCAAGATCCAAAGTTGGCATTGGTTTGTTGGCCAAAGTCAAGACCTTTGTCAATTGCGGATGTGTTTGAATCATGAGAGTTTTGTTCCATATCGGTGTCTTGTCCAAGTCGTGATTTGTTGGCCAAAGTCAAGATCATTTCTTGTCCATCGACCTAGATTACGAAGCTTTCCATGTCAATGGGTCCCGCTTAACTGGAATCATTAAGCTTGTTGTGCCAAAGCCAAGGCTTAGTTGATTCAGAGGAAAAGGTTAGGCAATATATTGGATATATTGGCATATGTATTGTACATATGTTTAGAACTTGGATGTCCACCTACCAGATCTAGGAATTGGATTAGATCCAATTGATCTTCGAGATCTACCTAGTTAGATATCATACAGCTTGTTGGCCAAAGTCAAGGTTGTGTGTTATTTAAGGGGATCCTAGCCCACTAGGAAACTGGGTTTCCCGAGTACTCGACAGAGGGTTAGAGGCTCGCCGAAAAATAGTGGGGGACTAGTATTGAATTTGCAACTTCATTCATATACTTAGCTTTACGCGCTTTCATATTATTTCGTCAAAATTATTTTATTAGTTGGACTAATATAATGTTTTTTTTTTGTAACAGTTAGACTGTACCCTATATCGTTGATTAGATAGTTAGACTATCTTAATCAAGATGATGGGAAAGGGAAATGTCTGAGACATTATCATGGGCGAAAATGTCTTCAAGGGCACGAACTTTACCGATTGGGAAATGAATCTAAGGATTGTCCTTGGAGCCGAGAGGCTGCTATATACTATACAGAGACCTCTTGGGCCTAAGCCCAAACCTGATGAGCTACTTGAGCTGGAGCTTTGGAAGACTCACAGCGATGATTGTGAAACTGCTCAGTCAATTATGCTTGCTGCCATGACTCAACATTTCCGTCGACAGAACAGGGACTTGGATCCCTATAACATGTTTTCGAGGTTGCAAGATCTTCACCGATCTAACCGAAGGTCGTAGAGATATGAGTTAGTGAGGAAGCTCTTCCGTTCACGTTTTTCAGAAGGCATGTCTGTTGAATCCCATGTGGTACAGATGATTGCTGACATAGATGAGCTGGCTAAGATGGGGATAGTCTTAGAGGCTGAGATTACCATAGATATGATCTTGCAATCTCTCCCCGACACTTCGAAACAGTTCATCATAAGCTATAACCTGATGAACACTGATGATACTTTTGGAGAGTTGTTGTCAATTCTCAAGGAAGCTGAAAGGGAGATGCTTAAGGGCAACAAGCGCTAGGCGCACTTTGCTTCGACATCTCAGGCACCGAGGGCGGGGCCCAAGGCGACTGGAGGTGTGAAGAAGAAGAAGCATAAAAGAAAGGGCAAGGCTAAATCGTCAAAGGCTTCTGGGAAGCCTAAGGACAAATCTCAGGATGTTTGCCTCCAGTACGGCAAGCGGGGTCACTGGAAGCGTGACTGCCGCGAGTACAAGGCGCTCCAGAAGGAGATTAAAGCGGGCAAGGCACCGGCTTCAGGTATGTTTGTTATTGAAATAAACATGATTATTTCTAGTTTTAAAAATTGGATTTTTGATTCTGGTTGTGGTACTCACATATGTACTGATGTACAAGATCTGCGGATTAGCAGAGACTGTCCTCATGAGAGATTGATCTACGCGTAGGAAATGGGGCACCAGTCGCCGTTTTGGCCGTTGGCACTTTTGTTTTAGAACTGCCCTCGGGGCATGTACTTGAACTTAATGACTGTTATTATGTACCTAGTTTGACTAGGAGTATTATTTCTATATCTATGTTAACCCAATGTGGGTATACTTTTGTATTCAGGAACACTGGGTGTTTTGTGTATAAAAATGATATAGAAATTTGCACTGCTGTTGCAAATAATGGTCTTTATATTTTGAATATAAATTTATCTCCAACATATAATATAACAAACAAAAGGCTCAAAATGAGTAACAAAGATGAAACTTATATGTGGCACTGTCGTCTGGGACACATAAACAAGACTCGCATATCCACACTTTCGAAGAGTGGGTACTTGGACGGATTTGATCCAAATTCATATGACGTATGCGAATCTTACTTATTAGGCAAAATGCCTAAATCACCTTTTAGCGGTAAAGGTGAACGCGCCACTGAACTGTTAGCCCTCGTTCATAGTGACGTATGTGGGCTCATGTCTAGCCAGGCTAGAGATGGATACGAATACTTCGTAACCTTTACGGATGATGCATCTCGTTATGGTTATGTGTATCTTATAAGACACAAGTCGGAAACTTTTGAGAAATTCAAAGAGTTTCGACACGAAGTTGAAAAACAGACCGGCAAGAGTATAAAGACATTGCGGTCGGACCGTGGTGGCGAATACTTGAGCAATGAGTTTCTAGATTACTTGAAAGAATATGGTATTCTTTCACAGTGGACTCCTCCTGGAACACCGCAATTAAACGGTGTGTCCGAACGGAGAAATCAAACTTTGTTGGACATGGTCAGGTCTATGATTAGTCGCACTGAGCTACCTATTTCCTTCTGGGGATATGCATTAAACAGTGCAATTCTTATTTTGAATAAGGTTCTGTCAAAGTCTGTACAATAGACACCATATGAGATATGGACAGGAAAGAAACCGGGTTTCTCATTCCTGAAGATTTGGGGATGCTAGGCATACGTCAAACGTTTGGAAGGTACCAAACTTGAGCCCAAATCAGATAAATGCCTATTCGTAGGATATCCTAGGGAAACCAAAGGATATTACTTCTATCACCCACGAGAGAACAAAGTATTTGTTGCTCTACATGCGGTTTTCCTTGAGAAGGAATTCCTAAATGCAGTGGTGAGTGGGAGGAAAGTAGAACTCGATGAAAATCGGAGTGATACTGTTCCTGGCATAGAATCCTCAACGGAACAAGAACAGTCCATCCGGGATGAGACTATACCATAATCTTTTATTACACAAGGACCGCGTAGATCGGAGAGAGTCAGGAAACAACCTGAGAGGTATGGGTTTCTGATCTCACCTCATGTAGATATTAATCTCATTGAGGAAAACGAACCGGCTACGTATTAGGAAGCGATACAAGATATCGATTCCGCTTTATAGCAAGAGGCCATGAAGTCCGAAATGGATTCCATGTACACCAACCAAGTTTGGACACTGGTTGATGCACCAGAAGGCGTAAAGCCTATTGGATGCAAATGGGTCTTCAAGAAGAAGACCGACATGGATGGCAAGGTACAAACGTACAAAGTTAGGCTTGTAGCAAAGGGGTATCGTCAACGACATGGTGTCGATTACGAAGAAACTTTCTCACCCGTTGCCATGATTAAATCCATTCGGATAATGCTTGCAATTGCTGCATATTTCGATTACGAGATATGGCAGATGGACATTAAAATCACTTTCCTTAACGGAAACCTTTCGGAGGATGTTTATATGCAACAGCCTGACGGTTTTATCATGCCTAGACTTGCAAACAAGGTTTGTAAGTTAAATCGGTCCATTTATGGACTGAAGCAAGCATCGCGGTCATGGAACCAACGTTTTGATGAGATCATAAAAGAATATGATTTCATTCAAAACGAAGATGATCCTTGTGTATATAAGAAGGTTAGTGGGAGAGCACTGACTTTTATTGTCCTTTATGTTGACGATGTATTGCTTATATGCAATGACATTCCCATGTTAACGTCAGTGAAAGCTTGGCTTTCATTGAAATTCTCCATGAAAGATCTGGGAGAAGCAGCCTTTATTCTGGGAATAAAGATCTACCGGGATAGATCTAGAAAGCTGTTTGGACTTTCCCAGAGTACTTACATTGACAAAGTGTTGAAGAGATTCAACATGGATCAGTCCAAGAGAGGATTGTTTCCAGTGTCACATGGCGTCTAACTATCTAAGGACATGTGTCCTGAAACTCAAGATGAGAGAGACAACATGAGTCGGATACCGTTCGCCTCGGCAGTCGGATCGATCATGTATGCCATGATATGTACGTGACCTGATGTCTCCTATGCTTTGAGCATGTGTAATTGATATCAGGCCGATCCAGGTGAAGTTCACTGGATGGCGGTTAAGAATATCCTTAAGTATCTTAGACGAACTAAGGATGCTTTCTTAATCTATGGAGATGGAGAACTTGAGGTAAATGGGTATACCGATGTAAGTTTCCAAACCGAAAATGACGACTGCAAGTCGTAATCCGGGTACATATTTTGCTTGAATAACGGAGTAGTGAGCTGGAAATCTTCCAAGCAAGAGACTGTTGCCGATTCAACAACAGAAGTGGAGTACATTGTTGCAGCTGAAGCAGCAAAGGAAGCAGTTTGGATCCGAAAATTCCTAATTGGATTAGGAGTAGTTCTCTTGGCAGCTAAGCTCGTTCCATTGTATTGTGACAATAACGGGGCTATAGCACAGGCTAAGGAACCGCGGTCTCATCAACGATCCAAGCATGTTCTTCGACGTTTCCATCTGATTCGAGAGATCATACATCGTGGCGATGTGAAGGTCGAGAAGGTCACATCAGATGACAACATGGCAGATCCACTGACGAAAGCTATTCCTCAGCAAAAGTTTGAGAGACATGTACATAGTTCAGGTATTAGATGCTTGAGTGACTGGCTATAGGCCAAGTGGGAGATTTTTGGACAGTTATGACCCATAGTGTCACTGTTTGTAAAAGACATTGTGTTTTTGTACAAAATTAACTATGTTGTAATGAAATTGCCTTTTATCGTTTTGTAATTTATTTACTTTGATATATAAATGGTAGAAGTCCTTATGATTAATTCCGGATTGAGATGATATGAGACAGTATCAACCCATAAAGGTTTAATCATTAAATATCCCTAGTCGTAGTATTATCGAGATTGGACATCGATAATGCGGAATAGACTAGTATTGCACTTGTGCGCGTTATGAGGGCATAACGACAGAGTTCTCATATATGTAAGTATTGGATACTTATGCAAGTGCGATAGGAGGTTGTGTTTTACCGATGGTACGGAAAACAGCTTCGCTCTGGATAGACCCCGCGGAATCTCATTGGTAGTATGTATATGTGTCTATGGGAGTCTGCTTCAGGGTAGGTGTATTTGGTCTTAACCTGAGACTTGCATCGCTAGTACTTGCGACAATCGGTAAACTTCGGTTTTGGTCGTCCAGGGCTTTAACAGGTTCTGTGTACGCCTCTTCTGGGTTTATTGAGAATCGTAGTGTATTGGATGTGATGTCAAGATGGAAGTATCACTTCAGACATATGGAGGTGATGATCACGCAGGGATTCAGAACTGGTTCTCTATTGTGTTGTAACCATCGGGATAATATGACTAGGTCATGATTATCCGATTCAAAGAGACTAGTTGCTTGATATCTGATATGTGCTTCGTACGGGGCAGACAATAATCCAGCCCCAGGCCTTGCACGTGAAATCCGATACTGGATCGCAATACACAATACTACGGTATACTACGCCTGACATAGATCGTATATTCCAGTAAGAATATTTCTGGAGAATTGGGTAGGCATGGCGCTTTGCTAGAAGCCAACCTTGTCTCATAAATCGGTAAAAACGTAGTACGAGGTACGCACGTGTTCGGATAGTCCGACGACCGTATTTACTGCCAACATATCCAGGGATCTCTTGGGTCGCTTCCCGAAGATTCACCGATGACGTATGATCCGAACTTAATTAATCTGGGATTAATTGCGGAGACACTTTATCTTGGATAAAGTACTATTTGAAGAGAGAGAGAAAGATTAATTTGGAATTAATCGACAAAATAATATATTCGATATATTAAACGAAATTGGATTTCGACAAAGAATTAAAATTAGATTTTAATTCGGGCAAACGAGTTAATTTGGATTTCGTTAGCGACGTGAATGGTAATTTCGCTAGGCATAATTATTACGTCGCGACAGAAGTTCGTTAATTCGGAATTAGCGAAATCGAGCCCGGAAGTGTTTGCGGGCCCACTCGCATTTTGAATTCGAGTGGGGCCCACAAGTCACATCGCAAGTCACATCACTTGTCATTTATTTGTGATAGATGTCAAAAGTCACTTTTGGTGAGTGACATGTTGTCACTATTCATGATGGAGTTAGGTTTGGCCATTTATTACAATTTTTGAGCCAAAATTGGCTTTGACTTTTGTAAACCATTTACCAAATATTTGGTAATTGTTTTTCATTCTTCAATTTACGTTTTAGAAGCCAAATAGAAGAAGAAAAACAGAACTCATTCTCTCTCCCAAAAAACAGCAAAAACCGTGAGCCTTGGAGGTGTTCTTGGAGTTGTTTTTCTTTCATCTTTGCTAGCACAACAAGGATCAAATACAAGGTGATAGGGAACCGAATCTTAGAGCTTGGAATCCTAAAGCTTGGATCTTCACCATCTTCATCAACAAAGCTTCTCTTGGCCGAATCTTGGAGTAGCTTGAAGGGAAGGAAAATTTTGTTGAGCATCACATCCAATCCGTTCAATGTAAGTGTGTTTCCGCCACATTTATTTATAGTATTCATTCAATTTTGTGGCTTAAATGATCTTGGGACATCAATAGAAACCAACAGCAAGTAGCAGCGGGCTTTCTCATTTGTTGCGATCTATTTCTGGTAGGTATCGCGTACAGCTTCGCCAGCATTTATGGCCGGCTCTGGTGGACTCTCCTCCGTCAGGACAAACTTTAGGTATTCGCAGACTACGATAACGTTCATGTTACTTTTCCACTTAACATAATTTTCTCCCGTTAATTTATCATTTGAGAGTATGGAAATAATTGGAGAAACCATGGCTGAAAAATAAAATAAACATGCATTTAAAATTCATTCATCGCATATCAAAATCATCAAATAATTTTGGCATAAAATTAAACATGATGCATGAACCATGAATAACGAATTAGAAACCTAAGATAATTATTATGCCATGGAAATCTATTTTCTGACAAGTAAGTGCCGACGTAGGGTAGGTCAAGTACTTGCATGATAGATCGAGACAATCTCAGTCGATTAATATATGTGGGAATAACTCTTATTCCTATATTAAATAACTATCGTTTCATTGATCAAGGAATTTTATTAACAGTTAATTATTCCTTTGTGAGTGTGACCCGCCGTTTCGGGATTCGTGTACTTAACGAGTGAAGTGTCGCCGTAGGGTAGGTCAGTTCACAAGATACATCTAGAATCCCTATCCTTTCGGAATCCAAACATGATATTGACCCAAAATAGACACCATCCGTAGGGGGACGAAAGCAAAGCCGTCTCGAGGCGCCTTTTGAATCTCACGTTTTCGGACTAACAATGGAGATCGCGGGATAAACTGTCGTATATCCCTCTCCCACTCACTATTTAAAAAAAAGGTTTCTATTTATAAAATATATAATATTTTAATTTAACTAATGTGAATAAATTTATGGCGACTAAATCATAACTATTATTTACACTAGTTCACCATTAGTGACCTTAACCAATTTTAACTATTAAAATTATATCACTAACTATCCATTAGTGTCTACTAATAGTATTACTCAATTAAACTAATTTAATTAGAGTGATATTAGTGACCTATTATATTTTAACTTTTAAAATATTAGAACACTAAAAGGTTTAAAATTTTAGAATCCTAAAATGGTCAAGATATATATTAAACTATTTAATTAATCTTAGTACGTTATAAAATCCAATGGTACATGGAATTGTATCCCGAGTATAGACCATATTACCATCCATTCGGATTCGGCTATGGAATTTATATCTGAGTTTCCATCCTATGTACCAGAGGAATTTATTATGCACTAATTAAGCCCAATATATTAGAATTCAAATTTTAAACCATAAATCCAATTAATCCAATTAATTGATTTCCATGCATATCATATTCTAATTTAAACACTTTAAATCACATAAAATCATTTTTCATGTCTATAAAGATAATGCATCTAAAACATGTTATGGCATGTGAAATGCAAGAGTAGGCACCCTAAGCTATATGACATGTTATTCAAACAATTCGAAATAAACATACATATAACATTAAAAATTATTTTGCATTGACCGGGCTCTTATTTATCCTATACTAATCTAATTAGTACAAAAATACCCAAGGCATCCCTTGGTCTTCAAATCATGCTCCAAGGTGGTGTTGGCTCCTTTTGCGGCTTTGGTGCTCCAAATTACAACAATTGAAAATTTACATTGGAAAATCAAATTACAACAATTGTAAAAATTGGCCTTATGGCCTTACATCTCAAAAACAAAAAACCAACATATAAATAAGAGCCGGAAAAATTTACGACCAATGCAAAATAAATTCATCACATGAAATAATAAAAACATTCATCATATGAATATTATTTTGTGTCCACTCATCTAAACATGCATATCATATTTATAACTCATATAAATATATATAAAAACAGAAACTTTAAATAAAAAGAGAAGGGTTAAGAACACTTTTCAACCTCGCTCTTGAGGCCAATTGTAGGAAACGTTTTCCTCGCGCAGCAGAAACGACTAAGGCACATAGATCGGACTTGAAAAAAATTTCTGCCCTTCTCCTCCTTTTTCCGAATGGAACCAGCAGGTGTACTGAAGTTTTGCTACTATTTTTGACAAAAAATCAGCCCCGTTTCAGTCCCGGAACAGTCCCCGAACAGCCCCGAACAGCCGGACAACAATTGGACAGTTTTGGACTCGATTCGCGCCCAACGCACTGCAGAAACAGCCCCTGAAATGCGTGGACAGCAGTTGTATTTTAGTTCTTATTTTTCACTTGAAAACAGCCCCAACACAGCCCCAAAACATCATAAAATATTCCCCAAAAATTCTGGATTAAAACGAAACCAAACGGAGTTCCGTTTCACCAAGAAAGTGGCGGCAATGAGCAAAAATAATGCTCAATGCCGTGTACAATAAGAAAGAGATGAAGAGGATGATTTGTTCAACACCACAAAGTTTTCTGAACTATATCTCGTTACCAACTGAAGCTTGTGTGGGCAAGACTCACAAAATCAATCCCTAAACGTTTTAGAGATATAAACACACTTGTATATTTTGATTTTATTTTTCTTCTTAGTTAAGCTTTTCTCAACTTTTGAGAGAATAAGGAAGAAGAAGAAGATGGAGGCTAGGTTAGAATGAAAGGCTTAGGCAAAAAGAAAAAATAAAATCATTTTTATACCTAGGGTTATTTGTTTCCAAAACAAACAAATCCTTTCCCCTTTCCTTACACTAATTTTCGGCCAAGGCATAGAAAAAATATTAATTTTGTAACTCCAATATCAACTTTCCATAAAGCCCATATATGTTACAAAATTAAATATTTAATTAGCCTTTTGAAATTCATAACTTCCAAAAATAATACCAAGGGTTTCCAAAACCCAAAAATTGGAATTCCTAATTTAACCTTACATTAAAAAAATTGGAATTCCTAATTGACCTTACATTAAATTATATCTTATATAATTTAATACATTTATTTAAATATCATATATTAATAAAACCATATATTAACTTTTAATATAATGTTTGAAGTGTGACAAAATAATATTATTAATCATATTAATAATATTTATACCTTTGTGAGTATATAATTGGACTATCCAATTATACTAAATCCGCTATAGTAAATCGAGCTAGCACGGAGACCAAATGGACCTACGGTTCCAAGCTCCAATAATCTCGAAATATTAATTAAGCTCTTAATTAAATATTCTGAATTATTAACTCCGGGTTATTCCACTAAAAACCCAAAGTTGCACTCTCGTTGCCGCAGATGATATATTAAGTCGAACCAAGTCGGTGTCCATCGATATAGTCACTACATATAGATTAACCCTTCACGAGTATCTCGTAATTAGAGTCGGGTCATAATGTCCGTTATACCTCTCTAATTATTTTTACCTTAAGTACCATTGATTCTCTAATGAACGATTTATTCATAACCATTATGAATTGCAATGTTTCTATTCGTAATAAAAAGACTTGAGCACTTAAATCGTTCAAGCATCGAATCAACCCTTAAGAAAGATACTCCTCTACTTCTCGCAAGAAGGAGTGAACTCCATGTCTATGTAAAACATTCCCAGCTACACAACAGACCATGCCTCCAAAGTACGTAGCTTTTGGTCGGGACTGCTACACCAACCTCACCTTTGTAAATCAAAGGACATAGCCTGCCATGCAGGAGTTCGTAGTACACTCAGGATTAAGATCAATCCATATATGACCATCTAGTATATCGAAATGACTTTTTTTTATTTAACGGATATTAAAAGAATGTCATTTCCATCTGGGTCCAATCTTATATGATCACATCATACAAGGTGTCTTCATTCTCTTGTCTCTACATAGACGATCCCAGATCAATGTCGCCATAAAAATATAGAATGGACCGCAACTATAGATAAACAACAAACAAAGTACTCGATTTGTTTGCTCTCTATGAATTATTTAAGATTACTAACTTCAGACTTAAATCCTCTTATGTATGACACTCATACACTAAGTCTGAAGGCACATAAGTAATCTAGGGTATTCAATATAATTTATAATATGGGAAAATTAAACAACACTTTGATAAATGAATAATGCATCATTTTTTTTCAAAACGCATAAAACCGTTTACATCATATATAGCTCTAGGGCATACATCCCAACAGATAGAAGTTAATCCATACACCAAGGTCATCTAGAACAACATGGTTGCTTTCATCTAGAAGCACATAGTTTGCAGATTTGGTATACTCAGAGCTCTGACAATGGACAATGGCATCCAATTCAACAACCCCATGATCATAAAGTTTTATGAACAGTATTGGATCATAATCCACGTCTAACTAGTATACTACCCGAAAGCCAATAGAAATATGGAGGCTACAAACAAGGTAATTGTTAACAACCTCAAGCCCAACCTCGACAACAAGAAGGGCAGATGGCTAGAGAATTTGCCTAAAGTACTATGAACACAAAGAACCACACGAAAAGAGGCCACAGGGAAAACGTTCACTCTAGTGTATGGTTCAGAGGCTATGATACCAAAAGAGGCTGGATTTCCTACTTCGAGAACCCTGGTCGTGGAGCATGACAATAAAAATCAGGGGCAACTAATGAGAAATCTGGACCTTCTGGAAAAATTCCGAGAGTGTGCACAAGTCAAAACGAAGTCGTACTTCAACAAGAAAATGAAGATCAGAAGATTCAATGTGGGAGAGTGGATACTTAGAAAATCTCAGAGGTCCAGTAAGAGGAGATGAAATTAGAGCAATGGGAAGGTCCGTTCGAGATCAGTGAGGATCTAAACAAGGGAACCTACAAGCTCATGAACGCTAGAAATATGAAGGCAATGCCCAGAACATGGAATGCACAGATGCTTAAAAAAATACTATATGTAAGAATATTATACTCCTTCAGTTTAAATGAAATATTCTTACTGCTTGCATAATATCCATTACGCCATGAATTTTACCATAAGCAAAAGAGTTCTGAAGTATGGTAGAAAAACCTTTCAGTACCTAGCCACCTCAATGAAAAGACCAAAAACATCAAACCATACAGAGGAAATACCTATCATGATGAATGGTAGAAAAAACCCATCAGATCATGAAGTTTCTGAATGTTGGACTATAAAGAGGAAATTCCTATCAGGGTCTGACGCAGAAAATTAAGACCCATCAGAACGCGAAGTTTCCGAACGTCAGACCCTACAGAGGAAAAGCCTATCATAGTCTAACGTGGAAAAGTAAGACTCTGATGTATGGTAGGAAAACCCATCAAAGCATAAAGTTTCTGAGCGTTAGACCATAAAGAGGAAATGCATGTCAAAGTTTGACACGGAAAAATAAGACTCTAATATATGGTAGGAAAACCCATCAGAGCACGAAGTTTCTAAGCGTCTATAAAGTAAATGCCTTTGAGGGTCTGACGAGGAAAAATAAGACTATAATGTATAATTGAAAAACCCATCAAGGAATGAAAGTTCCTTAACGTCAGACCCAAAGAGTAATCACTTAACAGATTATGATGGAGAAGAAAGACTCTGACAAACCTATCAGAGTACCCATATTCGAAACACCATATCCAAGACGTACATGCATATTAGAGTCTGGTGAAAAAGTCTAAGAAGACTCTGATGTACAATAAACAAGCCCATAAGATCACAAGGGTGTCAAACCCTACGAGGGAAAACCCATCAGGGTCTAACAAGAAAAAAAAACCATGACAAATATAAAGCACAACAACAATCAAAGATTAAACATCAAATAAAATTTTATATCACAGTATGGTATTATATAACAATTAAATGTTATATTACATTTTTCTTTACAAAATACAAGAGCCAGCCCATCAGGGCACTCGATACAAGGGAGATGGACGAGTCATCTCTACATCCGGTGAATCTCATGCTCGACATTCTTATACTCCTCGAATGAAACTCAGCTCTACAGCCTCTCATCGGTGATCTATTTAGTAATGTCGCATGCTTTCCCTAGTCAGAAAGTAGCGGCAAAATGATGCCTCCTCCGACGATTCTCTGCCTCAGCTTCATAGTCCCAGTAACTCCATGAGTACCAGCCCTTACCACACCCCCACAGGCACTTATCAGACTTAGAGTACCAACTAGACTCTTTAGAGCAGTACATGAAAGGGGGAGGCTCTGATGGATTTAAGACCTTCTGTGAAACCCTGGAATAGAGGAACTTCTTGAAATTTATGTAGCAATCCGAACGGAATGGGGCGGCCATAACAAACTCAGCAAAGTATAACCTTACATGCTAGGAAGTACCAACACCTATAGCTGACTTTGGCATAAAAAAGATAGGGCTTCCTTTGTATTTGTCCCCCCCCAGCACCGGTCTAAGCCTTCGACATGAGGATGGCCGAATCCACCATTCTCATGAGGCTGAAGGCCTATCCCAGCCATATACTCTAACATTCTGTTGTTGAGGATTAACTTATGCATGTGAGGGTCATGCTCCTCTAACCGAATACGCTCAAGATGGCTCACTAGAGTGTGTGCCAACTTCCCCAAAGATCCAATGTTAGGACCTGGTTTCATATTCAAAGATAAAGAAAAGATAGAAAAACCTAAAAAGAAAATACTTATTTTATTTATACGGAAAATCATATATAGTACACATAAAAAAACGTGAAGGCCCAAAGGCCATGTACATTTATAATACATTATTTTTTGTAAGATCTTAGACAGAAGTGGGACCTGCTGAAGAAGCGATTGCGCCCTCTGAAGATGGTACAACAATTGGTAAAGTTGTTGCAAGAGACCCCACATCAGAGGCTGGCAAATCCACTATAGATGGGGATAGACCCAGAAGAGCATGAGAAGCAATAAGAAATGGAGGAACAAAACGGACCTTCTGGGCAGCCAAGGAAGACCTTGAAAGGAAGCAGCCCCCGAATGGCCAATGAGAGGTCTGGGTTAGCATGAAGATACAGGGCAACACCTGGAGATTCTGTAGCCTCCGCAGCATTCTGGAAACCCAGACTTTCCTTAGCCTCATCCCCCAAGTCATCCAAACAGCTGATCATGAAGCCCTGACATGGGATATTCAATCTTCTACTAAGTCAGCTTCTCCTCAAGATTCGACTGGGTGGAAACCAGAATAGACACATCCTTCTTGCGAGCCTTAGCCTCACGCTCCAACTCCACCCTCAGAGACTTCATCGCCTTGGAAGCCTTCGCCAAATTGTTTTGTGGATCCTGAAGACAAGTCTTTGACATCTGGAGAAACTGGGCTACATAAATAGCATTCACCCTACTGAATTGTAGGATCCCACTATTATGGGTAGGATTATGGAGACAAGATAGCAGATCTTAATATGTCGAATGAGAGGCAACCATGGAGCGTACAACGCCCAACAGATTTTGGAACTCCTTAACATCGAAAGCGAAAGTTGGCTCAGATGATTGTTGTCCAAAGCTCAAAGAAGGCCTGAAGGAAGTTGTAGCGAAAGCTGTACAGATGGAGCCAATGAAGATCCTGAATTAGAGGCATGTGATTTGGAGACTGAGACAGCAGGCGGGGATGTAGACAGAAGCAAGGTCGGGGTGGGCAGTAGGCAAAGAAGATTCTAGTACCAAGACATCAGGCATCATGGCTCTATCTCAACCTCTAAAAGGCGTGCCAGCTCACTCTCAATCTTGTATTTCTTGTGGCAATGTTGGAGTTGACCCTCATCTTCCTCGTTTTGAGTCGGGGATTTGGAGTGAACATGAGTAGGAATCTCAACCGAAGAAAAATAGGCGGGAAGAACCTTCCTCTTGGATATAGCATTGCGGGGGGTGATACTACACCAGAGGGAAGTCAAACTACATCATAAGAGGTAGCAAGAGGCTTTTGTGATGCATTGGGGGTGGCAAGAGGGGGATGTTGTGAAGTTTGTGTCACATCAATGTCGGGCTTTGTCTTTGAAATCAGAAAGGGATCATCAGAGGTACCCTCTGAAGCAGCAACCAACATTCCAAAACCCAACCTTCCATACTTATAAGGCAACTTCATGTTGGCCCTCATCACATAAAGGTCCATGCTCCATTCAGCACATTTCTTCATCCCTTGGAATTTTTTCAAGTTCATCAAGTCCTGATCATCAGAATGAATGATTTCAGATACCACACTAGATTTAGGGTGAGGGAGATTCAAATCTCTAATAGGTACCTACTTGCTCGTAAATCTCTCATCAAAATGGCCCTTGTGATGGGGGAACTACTCATGATTCTTCTCCCGAAATAGAGACGAAGGGTCGCCATCACTTAGAGGTGAAAAATAAGGGCCACATCACTTCAAGACCTGAAGGCCATCCTTTTTTACCACCCTATTGATATGAAGCATCTCATTCCCCCTAGAGGCCACGAACCGATGCAAGAAATTGAACCTCTCTTTGGAAAGTTCAGGCAAGGGGGAATGTAAACAGAGCTAGAAGCTGCAAAGAAAGAAAAATATATCAGACCTTAAGATTGACCAAGAAGGTGTAGACTTTAAACTTATAAACAGAAGATGAAAAAATACATTAGTTCATCGACGGCTGTAGAGGAAAGACAACACAGTCAACGACGCCAGTCTGCCTGTTTCCAGTCACCATTAGCAGACCCTTAGAGGACCAATCCTTATCCGAGGTAGGCAACCCCATAAACATAATTGTTAACTTTCAGGGTTCAAAGGTGTACATATCCACACTGCCAGCAAACCCTTGGTCAGAGAAAATATATAAAACAAGTCACGGATTATAAGGCATGAATCGCTAATTGTTGAGAAGATAATGAAACCCACAACGCACCAAATGTGGTTTAGGGTCAGTTACATCAAGTACAAGTTACAGAGCACACAGATATATTGAGGTAGAGGATGGAGGGGAATCGAAGGATTCGAAAGTGGTAATCCATAAGAACGATGCCTCCACGAAGGACAACATCGGGGTTGGTTTTCTAGAGGGACGCGCTCTCAGTGAGGGGTTGTAGGTAGAAAGCCAGAGGAACATCAGTGTCCTCCCTCATGCGCTGAATCTTATCGTCAGATGAAGATGAAGAAGCCATAGTAGCAACAGGGTTGTGAGCTTGGATTTGGAATAGATAGTAGTAGGAAAAAACAGTTTCGTAAGAGATGAGAATACAAGGGTTTGAAATTTGAAATGATGAACTGATGGAGTTGACTGTAAACATTGTATTTTTACATGTAACCCGATGATGAATCTCTCATGAAAACACTACTAAACGTTTGGGAAAGTTGTAAGGTTCAAATGTTATAAGGAAAAAAAATTCCAAAGAACTCCAAAAAGAATAGTCAAATCACCAATGTCCAAATCCGGCAGGACATAATCACCAAAGCTGGTCGGATATAGTCTATGTAAGGCCGAATATAATATATGTTTTGGCGGACATGTGTCGGGTTTTCAGTTTTACAGAAGGATTTGATTTCTTTCCTTCTAAGCCACTTTCCATAAAACCTCACTTTTATTCTCAACCAATTTTCTTGAAAAGGGAAATTTTTCCTTATTAACCAGACCCTAATAACTATAAAAAAAAGACATACCACACAAAAAGAGGGCTTGAGAAGATATTTTTTGGAACCTAAAAACTCCAAACAAAGTAAAAATCCCTTTACTCCGGCAAGAGATCTAACAACAACCCTAAAACTTTCAGAGGTGTTCTCGGAGATGAGTAACACTTGAGATACGACATGAGGGCCCCAAAAACCTTTACTTTTATGTTTTAATTTACTAAACTGATAAAAGTCCTTATGATTAGTTCCAGATTAATAAGATATGAGACAGTATCAATCCGCTAAGGTTTAATCAATAAATATCCATAGTCGTAGTATTATCGAGACTGGACATCGATAATGCGGAATAGACTAGTATTACACTTGTGCGTGTTGTGGAAGCATAATGGCATAGTTCTCATATATTTAAGTATTGGATACTTATGCAAGTGTGATAAGAGGTTGTGTTTACCGATGGTACGGGAACAGCTTCGCTCTGGATAGACCCCGCATAATCCCATTGGTAGTATGACTATGTGTCTATGGGAATCCGCATCAAGGTAGGTGTATTGGTCTTGCCCTGAGACTTGCATCGCTAATACTTGCGACAATCAATACGCTTTGGTTTTGGTCATCCGGGACTTTAACAGGTTCTGTCTACGCCTCTTCTGGGTTTATTGAGAATCGTAGTGTATTGGGTGTGATGTCAAGACGGAAGTATCACTTCAGGCATATGGAGATGATGATCACACAGGGATACAGAACTGGTTCTCTATTATGTTGCAACTATCGGGATAATATGACAAGGTCATAATTATCTGATTATAGAGACTAGTTGCTTGTGATCTGATATATGCTTCTTACGGGGCAGACACTATTCCAGCCTCAGGCCTTGCATGTGACATCAGATACTGGATCGCAATACGCAATACTACGTATACTACGCCTGACAAAGATTATATATTCCTTAAAGAATATTTCTAGAGAATTGGGTAGGCACGGCGCTTTGCTAGAAGCCAACCATGTCTTGTAAATCGGTAGGAATGTGGTACCGGGTATGCAAGTGTTCGGATAGTCCGACAACCGGATTTGCTGCCAACATATCCAGGGATCTCATGGGTCGCTTCCCGAAGATTCACCGATGACGTATGACTCGAAAAAAATTAATCTGGGATTAATTATGAGAGAGAAAATTAATCTAGGATTAATTGCGTAAAGAATATATCTGGGATAAAATTCAAATAGAAGAGAGAGAACGATTAATTCAGAATTAATCGATTAAATAATATATTCGATATATTATATGAAATAGATTTCATAACGGAATTAAAATTGGATTTTAATTCTGGCGAACGAATTAATTAAGAATTAATTCGCGAGTGACTTTAATAGTAATTTTGCTAGGAATAATTATTTAATTAAATTTGATTTAATTATGTCGCAACGGTAAATTTGTTAATTCGGAATTAACAAACCCGAGCCCGGAATGTGTTTGCGGGCCCACTCGGATTTTGAATCAAATTGGGGCCCACATCAAGTCACATCACATGTCATTCTCATCACTTTAAGTTGATGGAAGTTAGTAGTGGTTGATGGCTTGATTTACACACTTCATTATTTTAATTTTGAAAGGTTGAGTGACATTTACCAAATCTTGGATTTGGTATATGAATTTTTGATTTTGGAAAATCAATGACAACTTAACAAAATTTTCATCACTCTCTTCTTCTCTTTCACGTGGAAAAGCCTTTCTCCCTCTCTAATTTTTCACTTTACCGTGAGCTACAAAGAACCAAAGGGAAGATTTTGTTGCAATTTTCTTCCTAAGCTAGCACTTGAAAGGGTCTACAAAGGTGATATGGAAACAATCCCATTGAGTTTGGAATTCATTCATCAAGCTTGAAGCTCAACATACAATCAAAGAAGAAGATCTTGGATCACTTCTGTGGACAACAGAAACTGGGCGACGTCGTTCCTAGGCTCGCGGCCTAGTTGGGAAGTACTAAATAACATGGAGTCACCACCCGGTGTGAACCGGAACAAAGATTTAAGGCCGCACTCACCCCTCTCAAGGGAAAACCTCAAACCGTTGGGTTCGGAATGGTCTCTTACTTATGTCACTTGTAATGAAAGGATTTATGTAATAATCTAATCAAGCTTAAGTAACACTTATTTCCAAGAGTATCATGCTTCCAAATTCTCATATGCAAAATAAAACTTATGTACACATTTCACATATATCTCATGTTTAAAATTGCATGCTTAATATTTGTCAAAATAGCAACGAACATACAACTTCATTTGCATATTACATTCAGGAAAACACAAGCACACATATTAACCATACAAGCACACATATGGGCACTTTTCCAAGCGGTACGTGGAATTGTATCCCAAGTACAGACCGCACTATCGTCCATTCGGAATCGGCTACGGAATTTACGTCTGGGTTCCATCCGATATACCGCAAGAAATAATACTCAAATGTTATCATGACATAAGCATATGAATTGTAATACATTAACATATTTGTATTTATACATGTGGAGATAGCTACTAGGAAAACTATGCATGAAATCTAATGAAGAGGACTCAGTTCAGTGTGTTCGTGTTCGTGTAGCGTTCGTAAACGCGTTCGAACGGAAATGAAACAGAATGCTCACATTCGTATAGCGTTTGTTAACGCGTTCGAAAGGAATGAAACAGAGTGCTCACGTTCGTATGGCGTTTGTTAATGCGTTCGAACGGAAATGAAACAGAATGCTCACGTTTGTATGGCGTTTGTTAACGCGTTCGAACAGAAATGAGACCTGATGCATGATAAGGCAAAATATATGCGCGTTCGAGTTGCGTTCGTAAACTCATTCGAACGGGAACAGACCTGATGCATGAAATGGGACGCAATACATAAACACAAAATAAAGGGGGGCGCGGCGAAGTACTGCCGTAAAGGTGGCCCTTTGGGGCTCTTGATCTCTCAAAGAGAGGACCTTTAGACCAACATACTAAGCCCATGCGCTCGACTGAATCATGCATACAAAGAATTAAAAGCAATGATATTAAACATAGTGTGCCCGATTGAACGTATCTTGTATCTAACCGAGCACACATCAACCGGCGCGGCAAAGCATCGTGGTAAAGGGCTTTAGCCCCTCCCCATAGGGGATCTCACATCGCACTTACTAAACCCATGCGCTCGGTTGAATCATGCATACGAAAATAAAGACAATCATATCAAACTAGGTATGCTCGATTGAACGTATCTCGCATTCAACCGAACACACATCAATCGGTGCGGCAAAGCGTCGTGGTGAAGGATTTTAACCCCTCCAATTAGGGAACCTTTCATCGCACTTACTAAGCCCATGCACTCGATCATATCATATGAGAATAAGTAACATACAGAATTTTAATGACAAGAAATAAATAAACCAAAGCAACACAACACAAGAGAAAGTGCCGTTAACTCAAGTGGTACGTGGAGTTGTGTCCCATGTACAGACCGCACTACCGTCCATCAGATTCGGCTACGGAATTTACGTCTGGGTTTCCATCCTATATACCACAAGAGACAACACTCTTCCATTCATCCAATACCCACAACACACATCATACACACAACAAATGCCGCAAGTATTGAAAATATAATCAAAGTAAATGACCAGAAATTAAATAAGAATAAGTGTGAAAGATACCCTCAGGTCTAACCTTTTAAGCTGTCTCTCGGACTCGCGTTTCACGAAAATCGGAAAGGGGTAAAGCTCCGCAACTTTTCTGGTTCACTGGTTTGCCTCTTCCTTCGCTGTTCGGCCGCCCAAGTTGCTGCTCCGACTCCGTTTTGCTGCTGTTTCCTCTGTGGTTTTGCTGCCGTTTCCTCTGTGGTTCTGCTGCCGTTTCCTCTGTGTCCTCTGCTTACTGTTTGTGGACTGTTTTGGTGTTCTTGGTGGACTGTTTTGGTGGTTATTTCAAGGATTATAAGTGTTTTTTATGTTACTGTTTTAAGGGATTTTTTTTTTGATGTTTTTTTAAGGCTTTAAGCGTGGATTTTTCTTTGTGTTTTTTAAGAGTTAAATGTGCAGTTTTTTATTCACTGGTTTGGGGTATTTTAGGGACTGTTTTGGGAGTGATTTGGGCTGCTGTGTTTGTGTGATTTTCGGTGAAGGTATGGAGGTTTAGAGGGGCTGATTTTCGGTGGTGATTTGGGGTTATTTTGGTGTTTGTAGTTTCGGTGATGTGAGGGTGGTTACTTGTGGTGGATTCGGCTATGGAGGAGATGGTTGGGGCTCTTTGTTCTCTTTTTTTTTTTGTATATATGTCAAGTGTTTTCTTTGTCTTAGGTGTGCTTAGAGAGTCTAGAGAAAAAGTGGCTAGGTTAGTGCATGTTTATATAGAAGAGAGCTAGGGGTTGCCCTTGTCTCACAAGGAAAGGATTTTGGTATTCAATTAGGATTTCCAAGAAAGGCATACACAAGATTGAGGGGGGACAAAATATTTTAAATTAGGAAGTTGTAATATTTAATTTGTGTTGGTTTAGGAATACAAATATTTTAGATTGGTAATTATCTTATTAGATTAGGAAGTCAAATATATGATTGGCTTTAATTGGTTAGGATTGATTTTAATTAGGCATATCTTATTTTAATTTTAGTATATGATATATTCAATTTATTTAAATTAGGTATGATTTTAGTTTAAGTTAGGTAAATATTTTATTTAATTGGTAAATGGTTTAAATATTTTATTTAATGTTTAATGTTTAAATTAATATTTATTTATTTAATTTGGGATGTGTTTTATGGGCTTTGGGGAGCTAAATGGGCTGGGTGTGAGGCTAGCAGCAAACAAGAATTACCGACACCGTTCGAACGCTTCCTCGAACGCGACACGAACACCCACAATCTGTTTTCCGTTCGAACGAAGTAACGAACGCAGCACTAACGAAGACAGTGAGCTTGTTTATTCTGAATTTCCCCTTCCGATATCCGTTTCCCGCGACTTTCGTGACTCAAAAGGTAGTGCCTCCAAATGAGACTCATCATCGGGTTTCACATGCGAAAATGCAATGCCTACAACTTCTCAAAGAGGAAATTTTTGAACTTTCCTACATCCACTTATCTGATCGTTGTAAGTATTTTTCCGCTATCTTACTTCGAGTATTCACATGTTTTATGCTTAATTGATCCTAGGCATGTTCTTAGAGAACCCAACAATGGTATCATGAGCCAAATTAAGCATGAAATTGATTAGGGATCAAAATCTTGAATTTGCGTATTTTTGCTTGGAGCATGATTTAATCAAATTGAGTGTTTGGATATGCTTAGAGTTATGCATGATTAATTTGGAGAAATATTGATTAGAAATTGTTTTCCTAATTACCCTAGCTTGGTCGAAAGTTGGACCCTATGTAGCTCATGGTGATTTTGATTTTTTAGACCATTGGATGTGTTTAAAATGCATGAGATATATTGATTTGTGATTTAATTAGACTGAAATCAAAATTGATGATAAAATGCATGAATTCCCGTGAGATGAAGAGCATGATTATGAGTTGATTTTGCTTCAATAATGTTGGACATGTATTGAAAATGATTAAGCATGATTAATTAATTAAATTGGTAGAGATTATCAATACATGATTTTGCTTCAATAATCGTTAGATTATCAATACATGATTTTGCTTCAATAATCGTTAGATTATCAATACATGTCCAACATTATTGAAAATGATTAAGCATAATTAATTAATTAAATTGGTGTTTTGGAAATGTTAATTTAAATAATTAATTATGGTTATACACTTTAACTAAATAAATTATGATATTTGGATTATTGGAATTTAATTAATTAGGCTTAATTTGGAATTGGGCTAAAATTGTTGTATTTGGGCGTAATGGGCTTGGTTTGGCCAAGTTGGATTAGGACAATTGGATTGGATCCAAATTGGGCATAAAACCATACCATTAAGTCCAAATATAATAAATGGGCCTTTAAATAATTAATTGGGCCTAATGGGCCAAAATTAATTTTATGGCAAAGGGTGATTCCTTATTGGGCTTTGGTTGCCAAAGTCTATGCCTTAAGAAATTAATTGAAAGCCCATTGGACTTTAATTAATTAACATTAGATGTTAATTGGGCCTTTGAGACCCATTAAAATTAGATTTAGAATCTAAGTCGTAAAGGCACATTAATAAAGTGTAATTATTTAATTTGGAATTAAATAAGAATTAGTATTGAATACAAATTAAATTGGATTTAAAATTGTAGTTCGATTTAATTCAAGAATACGCACTTTGAGTACTTATTCTTAAACGAGTTGGACTCGCGTAAATCAAATCATTGTTTGAACATTGGATGATCACTTAATTCAAAGATTAATTAATTGGATTATATTGATTGAATGTTTTGTGTGAATACATGGATGTATTGTATGAATAATGTATATCGGATGGATATTAGATGGGTGAGAGCAATTTTGGAAATTGTTGTAATAAATTTAGAATTTATTAAATTGAACCTGTGTGTCCAGCCTTTATCTCTTGACTCTTTGTAATTCTCTTCTCACCAATTCCACTCAATGTAATGAGGTTTCTTTATTGTATTATGTAATTGGGTAGAAGTTAGAATAGTGCTAGCCGGGGAGAGGAAAGTGAGTGATTTGTTCTAGGAAAAATTTGTGAGATATCCATCCGCATATCATTATTATTTTATTTATCGCGCCTTATTATGCTTTTAGAATGCATGCTTAAGGGTGTATGATGAGACCTAATCAAAGATAATAATTGGTTGCCAATTTACGCGAAAAACCCTCAATCAAATATTAAGTGTTTTCCTTCCATTGAATGGTTCTTTCTCAAGATCCAAGATTGGCATTGGTTTGTTGGCCAAAGTCAAGATCAATGTCCATCGCGGATGTGTTTGAACCATGAAAGCTTTATTCCAAATCGCATGTCTTGGGCAAATTGTGATTTTTTGGCCAAAGTCAATGTCACTTCTTGTTCATCGACATGGATTACGAAGCTTTCCAAATTCAATGGGTCCCGCTTAACTGGAATCATTAAGCTTGTTGAGCCAAAGCCAAGGCTTAGTTGATTCAGAGGAAAAGGTTAGGAAAATATATTGGATATATTGGCATATATATTGTAAATATGTTTCGGACTTGGAGGTCCACCTACCGGATCTAGGAATTGGATAAGATCCAATTGATCTTAGAGATCTACCTAGTTAAATATCATACAGCTTGTTGGCCAAAGGCAAGGTTGTATGTTATTTAACGGGATCCTAACCCACTAGGAAACTAGGTTTCCCGAGTACTCAACAGAGGGTTAGAGGCTCGCCGAAAAATAGTGGGAGGCTAGTATTGAATTTGCAATTTCGTTCAAATACTTTCCAATACGCGTTTTCAAATTATTTCGTCATTTTATATATTTATTAGTTGGACTAATATTTTATTATTTTCTTGTAACAGTTGGACTGTACCCAAAAATCGTTAATTGAATAGTTAGACTATTGCAATTAAGATGGCTGGAAAGATTGGGGTTAGAGACATTATCATGGGCGAAAATATCTTTAATGGTGCGAACTTTCCTGACTGGGATATGAACCTCAGGATTGTCCTGGAGGCTGAGAGAATGCTCTATACGATAGAGAGACCTCTCGGGCCTAAGCCCGAAAATGAGCAGTTGCTTGAGCTTGAGCTTTGGAAGACTCATAGCGATGACAACTCAACTGCTCAATCTGTCATGCTCGCTGCAATGACCTCTCAATTTCGTCGCCAGAACAAGGGATTGGATCCCTATACTATGATGGCAAAATTGAAGGACTTTCATCGATCTAACCTTAGATCGCAAGGGTATGAATTACAGAAGAAGCTCTTTCGCTCTCGAATGTCAGAGGGTACATTTGTCGAGCACCATTGACACAGATGATTGCTGACATCGAACAGCTGGGTCAGCTAGGCATAACCTTTGAGGCTGAGACTTCTATAGATTTGATCTTGCAGTCCCTTCCTGACAGCTGGAGCGGGTTCATCATGAACTACAATATGATAAACCAATACCATACTCTTGGAGAGGTTATGGCAATGCTGCGTGAAGCAGAAAATGAGCTTTTGAAGGGCAAAAATAGTGAGGCGCATTTCGCTTCAACATCTCAGTCTCCCAAGGCTTGGTCGAAGGCTACTGGAGGTGTAAAGAAGAATAAGAAGAAGAAGAAGGGCAAGGCCAAATCGTCAAAGTCTTCTAGGAAGGCAAATGACAAATCCCAAGATGTATGCCTGCAGTGTGGCAAACGGGGTCACTGGAAGCGTGACTGTCGTGAGTACAAGGCGCACATGAAGGAAATAAAAGTGGGCAAGGCACCGGCTTCAGGTATGTTTGTTATAGAAATAAACATGTCTACTTCTAGTTTTAAAAATTGGATTTTTTATTCTGGTTATGGTACTCATATATGTACTGATGTGCAGGATCTGCAGATTAGCAGGAGACTGGCCTTAGGAGAGATTGACCTCCGACTTGGAAATGGGACTAGAGTCGCCGTTTTGGCCGTTGGGACTTATATTTTGGAACTGCCCTCGGGGCATGTACTAAACTATCATACTGTTATTATGTACCTAGTTTGACTAGGAATATTATTTCTGTATCTTTATTAGCCCAATGTGGGTATACTTTTGTATTTAGAAACACTGAGTGTTTTATGTATAAAAATGATATTGAGATATGCAGTGCTGATGTGTATAATGGTCTTTATATTTTGAATATAAATCAATCTCAAACATATAATGTAACAAACAAAAGGCTTAAATTAAGTAACAAAGATGAAACTTATATGTGGCATTGTCGTCTATGACACATTAACAAGACTCGCATATCCACACTTTCGAAGAGTGGGTACTTGGACGGATTTGATCCAAATTTATATGACGTCTGCGAATCTTGTTTATTAGGCAAAATGCCTAAAACACCTTTTAATGGTAAAGGTGCACGTGCCACCGAACTGTTAGCCCTCGTTCATAGTGACGTATGTGGGCCCATGTCTAGCCAGGCTAGAGGTGGATATGAATACTTCGTAACCTTTATGAATGATGCATCACGTTATGGTTATGTGTATCTTATGAGACACTAGTCGGAAACTTTTGAGAAATTCAAAGAGTTTCGACACGAGGTAGAAAAACAGACCGGTAAAAGTATTAAGACATTACGGTCGGACCGTGGTGGAGAATACTTAAGCATTGAGTTTCTTGATTACTTAAAAGAGTATGGTATTCTTTCACAGTGGACTCCTCCCGGAACACCTCAATTAAACGGTGTGTCCGAACGGAGAAACCAAACTTTTTTGGACATGGTAAGGTCGATGATGAGTTGCACTGAGCTACCTATTTCCTTCTGGGGATATGCATTGAACAGTGCAATACTTATTTTGAATAAGGTTCCGTCAAAGTCTATTCAACAGACTCCGTATGAAATATGGACAGAAAAGAAACCGGGTTTCTCATTCCTGAAGATTTAGGGTGTTGGGCATACGTTAAACGTTTGGATGGTACCAAACTTGAACCCAAATCAGATAAGTGTCTATTTGTAGGTTATCCTAGGGAAACCAGAGCATATTACTTATACAACCCACAAGAGAACAAAGTATTTGTTGCTCTACATGCGATTTTCCTTGAAAGGGAATTCCTAAATGCAGGGGTTAGTGGGAGGAAAGTAGAACTCGATGAAAATCGGAGTGATACTGTTCCTGGCACCGATTCCTTAAAGGAATATGAACAGTTCATCATGGATGAGACTGTACCACAATCTTCAAATACACAAGAACCGCGTAGGTCGGAGAGAGTCAGAAAATAACCTGAGAGGTATGG